>OZ035884.1:93159703-93445462 GCA_964034835.1 Muscina levida | reverse complement strand
GCTGCAAAAATGGAGGAAACACTTTCGTACTTTGCTCGAAAAGGAGGTAGACTAAATACCACTTCATGCCGAAAACACGTCTATGGATGAGAAGAGAGAACGTGGATAATGAATTGTACAGGCATAGAGAAGAAAATCGAAAGTTCTTCTAAAAGGTCGAAAGTACCATAAAGGTTTTCGAACAAGGATCCCCAGCTGTAAGAACATATATGGAAATATGGAAATATGAAATCACGCGAAATCACCGAAGCCAAAAGGAGATCAGAACGGCAATTGCACGACTTAACAACAATAAAGTCACGGGAGCCGATGTACTGGCTGGAGAGCTTTTTAAGGTTTTTGCAACGTGTATGCACCACCTCATAAACACGATTTGGCTAAAGCAATGCCTGTCCGATGCTTGGAAACTGAGTGTTCTGTGTCCTGAACGTCTTTAAAACAATCCCGATGTCCTATCGGCAGATGGCTTTTAAGACTGTCGGCGATGAGTTGGCAACGTGCATACACCACCTTATAAACACGATTTGGCTAAAGGAATTTATGGTCGATTATTGAAAACTGAGTGATCTATGTCTTGTGCTCAGGAAAAGTGATCCAAGTGTGTGTAACAACCACCGTGAGATCAGCCATTTCCCCATCGCATGCAAGGTCCATGTCGAGTGCGTTCTGTGGAAGACTTATGACCCTCTTAGTGAACCTCATTGAACCTTATGAGTTTGGCTTTCGACGTGGTACATCCACGACCGACCAGATAAACAAACTATGACAAATTCTGGGAAGACCGAAGAAATTCAGATCGACATTTATCATCTAATTGTCATTTAAAAAGCTGCATTCGACAGTCAGATACGACTGAAACTATTAGATGCTATGGCTGAGTTCGGTATTCCTGCGAAGTTGTTACGACTTTGCGGGATGTCACTTTGGTGAAAATTAGCAAAAATCAGACAGAGCCATTTTCTACCATGCAAGCCTTTAGAATATCTATCTATCTATCATAACGGGGATGATCATGCGGAAGGCTGCAGTAAACACGACTCATACTGTCTTCAATAAAAGTCATAAGATGCTCGCGTATGCCGATGATATAGATACCATTGTCTGAAGACTGCGGAATGTTACTGTGGCATTTTCAAGCATTGAGAAGTGGGTCTTTTGATATATGAGGGTGTTGCCGGGGAAAGCGAGATGTTACTGCAGCCTTTTCAAGCATTGAGAAGCAGTCGGTAGAAGTGGATTTTGTATTAGATGAGGACAAAACCAAAATATTAGTTTCAATGAGCAACTCGTTTGGGAACGTTGGCAACTATAACTTTTAAGTGGTAGATGATTTTGTCTACCTTGGCTCCGATGTGAAAAGTAAGTATTGATTGCAAACCGCTGCTACTATGATTGCAGCAAGTAATTTAATAACAAAGACCTCTCCCGACAAACAAAGAACCAACTTTACCATACTTTGATCCTACCTTTGTTTCTCTACACTAGACAGGAGGATCCTTTCTGGAGGGCATTAGGGGAGTATCGAACCGAGTACCCGAGAGAACTATCAGTATACCTTTTTTCTATTATTTTAAATGTTGTTTTAATATATTGTTTTTTATATTTTGATAAATTTTGTTGTTATTTTTCTAACTTAGTTTGCACTTTATTTAAGCAACTGCTCGTTATAATTAAGATTCATTTGCAAAAAATCCATATTTCTCTAATCGCTTCTTAACGACCTTGCCGTTAATGCTAAGGAGGTGTTAATTATCATATTGAAGTTTTTATAGCATATTAACCCATTTAATTCTGCACATACTGCACTCATCTGCAGCCATTAACAGATCGTTTCGTTGCATCACAGAACTATTAGCCATATTTTCCTTTGCACATTTTTCTAGTGTGCCACATAACATTTTGCAGATTTCATATTTTAGCCAAGAAATTTCAATTAAATTTTTAAACGTTTTTATGGCTTTAAACATCAGCTAATGACCGCAGGTTAAAAATCTGAAATGAACACTAGAAATCAACGGGCCAAAAAAGGCAGCCAACGGGCCAAAACCATATGCCAGTGCATGGGTGCTCCCCCTCTAAAATAGCCACTCAAACGCATATTCTAAATGAGAGACGTCAATGTGGTAAGTTATACTAGCGTTTTAATCCTCTGTCTCTCTTCCTCTCTTTTTGCATTTATGGGGCTCTTGAAAACAAATGAAATGTTCAAACATTAACTACCTCGCACACAAAACACACCTTGGGGCCATAATTTTAAACACATAACTCGTATCCTCTCTGCAGCCACCACCCACCCACCTGTTAGTGTGTAGTTAGAGGTGCAGTGATGACGGCTTACCAATAGGTGAGAATAGGATAAGAAAAGTTAAAATAATGGTTAATATCACAGAGGTTTGTGATGCGGTGTAATGTTTTGTGAAGATGTGTGAGTGTTTAAGCATTATAGTTGCAAAACGATATTAGTGAGTAAATGCGGGGAGAGTGGTACAGTTTAATGCGTGGTTTAAAATATGTAAATGTATTTGAAGAAAAAAAAACATAAAGGCAGAGACTTAGGAAGATAAAAAAAATGTTAAGGGGGTGTATTGAGATATTAATAGAGTCTCCCAATACACCATAAGCCTAGATAGACAGCGACCTCCAAAAACTCGAGCCAATTGGCAATAGCAAAAGTTTCTTAATAAAATATAATGTTCGGAATCGTTGTCTAACTGTAGGTCCTGTTGTGTTAGTCTTGAAACGGAAGCGTATGATTATCATAAGTAATATTCCACATAAATCATACGCCACGGAGTACAACAGTTTTATTGTAACTGCTACAAAATAAACCCAGTTCCAAATCATTTGATGAATGAGTGGTTCTCGAGTTATGTCAAACAAAAGAGCCTAAGACGTGACAAATTCCCCTATACGAAACTTACAAACTTCAAATCGATACTAAATTACTATGGCATGTGACTTGACAAAACGAATGATGCAGAACTTCTTCTTTTTGTGGCTACTTTCACTTGCAGTTCTCAGAATTGAGTCCCAAATCAATGTTGTACCTAGTAAGTATATTATATATATGACTGAAGATATAACATTGTATCCGTTTAATATTTAAAATCTGTTGCAAACATCTCTCTTCCTGTGCCCACATCGACGCTCCTGACCTATACTGCACTATATTTCGCAATCCAAACCAATCCCCTCACGCACACTAACACGCTCTTAAGTCAAACAGAAGGTTAACCATAAATAGGATTAGAAAGTGCACTATTGCATTGCTTTAGTGTTTGGCAACACGTTAAGGTACGTACGGAGCGTCGAGCATTGAACGTTCTATATGGAAATGCAAAGGAAATGCGATGAAAAACAAAAACTGATGCAGATGCAGATTCTGATGCGAATGCTAAAGCTGATGCAAGTGCTGCCTGCTTTACCTGCTCCTGATGATGATACCAATAATGGCGACGGTGGTGTTTGTTGTTTCTCTGGCGATGCCACCACGGCAAACAAACACCACACACCACCGTGATGGTGTTGAGATATCGTTATTATTAAGAATTTTTATGGGAATTTTTCTTGTGCTTTTATGCTACTTAAAACGCAAAAATACACACGCACACACACAAACATACTACTCGTGGCATTGGCACCCAACCACAATAGACATTCTCTTTAACAACCATAAACTAAACATTGCGATTTTTTGTTTGTTGCCTTTGCTTGCTTTCTTTAAGCTTTACAATCGATGTTTTAAGTTGTTGTAATAAATATTTATGGTCTTGTAGAAAATGCACCAGAACTGATTTCAATCTTCGGGAAGTTAGTTAGTTGTCTCGTAACCACAGAACCCACAATGTTTTACGATGTACAACTTTAAGGCACAAAACGTCGAAGAACAACAACAAAAATAACGACAATAATTATTTGTTCATTAATTTATATTCAAATTAATATAAACACAATAACCATTCAATCTAAATATGCTCCTGCTGTGCTTGTACGAGTATATGAGGAGTGTATAGCGCACAAAAGAAGCCCTCAAGAATTATGAGAATTGCAGATTGCGAGATCATCTAGTGACTAGAGTGCTGAGAGCAACAATAATGGCAAAAAAGTTTGTTCGCGGTTCTAAAGAAACTATAAAGATTTAATTAATAACAAACGTGCTGGGCTAACACAAAACAAAACAATGGCGTTGCGATAAAGTATATATAGAGGAACAGTAAGGCCTCTGAAAGTCTGGCAAGAAGGGGATAAGAAATTAATTCTAAATTGTATCTTTAAAAAGAAAATATTCTCTATTTATCGGTAGACAAATGTGAACAGCAAAGAGTTGCTGCTGTTGAGGCGAATGTGGCTGCAGACCCACTTCTCTTAAGTGGCCCATTACAACTTACGAACGTGGTTAATATATTTGAGGCCTGAAGTATTAAAGAGTTCCACACGCTTCAGTCCTCTGCGTACGTTTTCCAGTTAGTCCTATCAGATAGTGGTACGTCGTCAACCACTTGGTCCTTCCAACGAAGTTTGGGTTTCCCTGCTCTGCGCCATCCTTCAGGTTCGCCTTCAAACAACTTTCGCGCTGGTGCATTTAAAACCATTCTGGCAACATTTCCCAGCTATTGTAGTCGTTGTGTTCTGACCCTTAAAGCTACGTCGATGTCGTGGTAAAGCTCATACAGTTCACCCGATGGCGAAACTCGCCGCCGACACAGATAGGACCATGTATTTTTCGGAGTATCCCGAGATAATGTGGAGTTATTTAAGTGCTACTATCACAAAACAATAATTGTGCGTCCCCATCGAGAGGACTCTTTGTTCGTCGAAATAATTATTTTTTTTGTCTCCTTTGAGCACTGAACCCATTTTTGCTAACTCCTTTTCCAGTGATGAGAAAACTGCAGTAACATCTCCCAGATTTCGGCCAATAATGTCTATATCATCGGCATAGGCTAGTGGCATGTGGCCCTTGTAGCGCAAGACATGTTGAATGGTTCAGAGTGATCCTTTCCAATCTTAAGCGAGGAATCAGCTTTAGAGGAATACCAAACTCAGACATGGCCTCATATAGCCTATTGCTTATCAGAGAGTCGAAGCCAGCTATGTAGTCAACAAAGAGGTGGTAGGTGTCGATCTGCTTTTCATGAGTTTCATTCATGATTTGTCGTTAGGTCAATGCATCTATCCAATTGACGGAAGTTGTCGACAAATAAATGGCTGATATCATTGCCATGCTGGCAACGCAATAGCCAGAACAGGGATGTACACGACGAAAGAACTATGAAATCTTTTAAGCTGCCGTGCGGAAGGATACGAATTTGGATTAAGACTCATAGTTGGTTTCGATATCTGGTCTCGCGCTTTGATAAAGTATGTGATCGTTCGGCCGTGGCATGATAATTAGAACACATAACTACCATACGGATGATCTATGATTCAATTCCTGTCTCCAGTCATCAACATTTTCTTTTCACCGCCGGCCCACTCTATGTTGTCGATAGCAACTTCGCAATATAAAGTGGATGCAATGGGCATGTCTAGTCAAAGCTTCTCAAACAGTGACGTTCTTCTTTTTCTTCTTCAATGACAGCATATTTATCTATCAGTAGCCGCACGTTGAAAAGTATTCTAAGCGCTTTGGTCTTTTGCGCTCCGTAGATAGTTCGTTACACCAAGATTAGATAACAGATTTTTCACCTGGTCCATCCATTGAAAGTTTGGTCACCCTCTTCCTGCGCCGCCCCTCGAGAATTTATTGCCGAGGACTTTTCGAGTCAGAGCATTTTCGTTCATTCGTACAACGTGTCCAAGCCAGTGCATTCGGTCTATTTGAACACGCTTGACTACGTCGATGTCATTGTACAGCTCAGACAGCGCATGCTCCATTCGACGACAGCACTCGCCGTTAACGATGATTGGTACAAATATTTTGCGAAGTATTTTTGAAAACTCCCAGAACAGATTGATCCGCCTACGCCATTACCCACGATTCTGCGCTGTAGAGCAAGGCAGGTAGTACCAGTGTCTGGGAGAGTTGAATCTTCGTTCATCGAGAGAGGTATTTAACACTAAAACGCTTGCTCAGCGCATAGTAGCAGCAGTTTGATCATCAAAACTGGTCTTTTGATTTCCAGGCTGACACTATTATTTTTGTTTATGGCGGAGCCGACGTAGACAAAATCATTTACCACTACTACGTTATAGATGACAATTTCCACGCCGCGTCCCCAACGAGCTCACTCTTTGTTCGTTGAAACAAAAAACTTGGGTTTGTTCTAATAAATCACCAGACCCACTTCTGCCGACTGCTTCTCAATGCTCAAAAAGACCGCAGTAACACCCCGCATTCCTCGGCCATACGCGAGCAGTATGTGGCTTTTGTTAAATATGGTGCCAGTCATGTTTTCTCCTGCCTTATGATGTTAAAGAGATCACATGACAGACTGTCGCCTTGGTAGAAAATAGCTTTGTTAGATTTGTGATAATTTCAGCTATAGCATGTAATAGTTTCTGTTGTATAAGAGTGTCGAATGCAGCTATGTAGTCGATGACCAGGTGGTAGATATCGATCTGCATTTCTTGGGTCTTCCCCAGAATTTGACATAGTTCGATTATCTGGCCGGTGGTGGATTTACCAGGTCTAAAGCCACAATGATAAGGTCCAGTCAGGTTCGCCAGAATGGGCTTAGTCTTTCACATAACACACTAGAAAGGACCTTTTATGCGATGGGTAAAAGGCTAATTCCGCGATAGTTGGTACACAAAATTGCATCGCCTTTCTGAAGCATGGACCATAGGACACTCAGATTCCCACCATCGGGCATGCACTACCTGAGGCAAATCGTGTTTATGAGCTGGTGCATGCCTGTTACCAGCTCATCGCCGCCGGCTTTGAAAAGCTCTGCCGGCAGTCCATTGGCTACCGCAGCTTTATTATTTTTAAGCCGAGGATTGCCGTGCTGATCTCGTTTTAGCTCGGTGGTGAACAGTTTCCTCCATCGTCGATGATTGGCGTGATTTCGTCACTTATACTGAATTCGGGGACGAGTAGAGATTGAAAGTGTTTCCGCCATAATTGCAGCACATTATGAATGTCAGTGAACAGATTTCCGTCTACTATCCCTGTAATTTTCGATATCCTGGCTCTCTCTTTTCTTCCATAGACGCTTTTTAAGCCTGAAGAGGCATGTCATCTCCCTCCTTTCTCATTATAACGCGCCGTCGCCATTGGCTGCAGTTTTGCTCTGTATGCAGCATCGTTTTCTTCAGACATTTCGCTACTTTACTTATCGAACCAGGGCTTGCCTGAGCGACAGTTGCCTCATATAATTCACAATATGCTGCCATTGCATGTCGGGAATTGAGAGAGTTGCTTGGAGTAGGCATTGGCTATATCGGTGGTATGCAGCTTTGTGTATCTATCTTCCTTTGCGTTTCGTTACGAGTTATACATCTGGTTTCTTGTATTTTGATCAGGTGATATTCAGGTTGCCTTGTGGATATCTTTACTCGGGAATCTGGTTCCAATCACTACCATGTTTCTTGCCGACGCGAAGCTACATACACTGAATCCGCTATCGGATGTGTTGTTGTGCAGTTTGAATTTTCCGACTGCTGAACCAGGAGCATCATTGCCCGGGGAATACGTGATCTCTAGGACGCTGCTTGATCAAGCGATGAGTATTGATCGCAAAACGCCAAATAATAATAAGAATAAGGATCTACCACCCCATCCACATGACTATTTCCTAACGCATTCATTGATACCTACCTATAAACGATCTTATTGATGAAATATGTCCATAGTTTTGCAGCCGAAACAATTTCCTATATCATATCTCTTGCGCTCCTCTCATACCATTCTGTACCCTATCGATAACAAAATTCCTGTTGCCCTTACGTCTACAACTTCTTTAACGCGTCGCGCTTTTTGTTTCTCTTATGCTCTTTCATTTGTGGCTTAATAATATTATACTTAAAGGCGTGTCCTTAATACTCTTCATTCAGATCTTTATCGTGATTTTCATACCGCCAAGTGATTATTATAATGATAATGAGCCAAGTGTTGCAAAGGCGCACACCGCATGTAGCATTTTCACGCGCTTGCTTGTTGCCGGAGCGCGCAAATACACTCGTTCTCTACGAAGAGTGCAAACGTTCAGTGCAAGTAACTAACTAACTAGCCAGGCAGCAGCTAACAGCATAGATCTACAACCGCCGCTGCAGTTGTACACTCATAGATATGAGTGCCAGGCTTAGGCGTATGGCATGGACTTTGGCGGCCAACGATAATGATGACGGCGACTGCGACGATGGCTACGGCGTCAATGTTGATGTTGATGATGATCTGTAGCATTAAGTGATTTTCATCGCTGGCGTTAAAAGAGTGTTTGAAACACATGTCTTAAAGCATAATTATAGAGATAAAACACAATGAGCAGCGTCGAATCGTATCGTATCGCATCGCATCGTATCGCCTGGCATTGGCTTGTAAAGCGTTGCCTTATACAAAACAAAGCGGCGGACTACTCACCCAGTACGTTGCATTACGCTGCAGAGGAAGTAAACAATTTCCACCAAGTGCTGTGGAAGGGTAACGAACAAAAAATTGATATTAATGATATGTAGATTAAAAGATGAGTTTTCTAACTAAAACCAATCATTAAATTGTTTAAAATGGTATAAAAAGCTGCTCTACCTAAATAAAAGAGGGGAGAGATGGATTTGTCCGAAGCTTAGCCAATAGATTGAGCGGGAAATTATGCATAAAGAACTAAGAAGTAGAAAAAAAGTGGAAACGCTTAGCGCAAGCAAATTGAAGGCCGCTGAGTTTATTTTCCTGTAGTTGTGTCGGCTGTAGTTGAATTTGTGCTAGGGAGGGAACACTTTTGTTGATAAGAAAACAAAAAAAAAATCTTATGATGTAATATAAAAATGGGAGTGTTTGTTCCATTTGAAATTGTTACAATTTCCGATTTGGGAGATTTTATAGTCTATGAACTGAAAGAAGTTTGCAGAAACTTATCGAGTACCAAATTATATAAACTTCCAGTTGCTGCATGGGATGTGGAACCATAGTAAAAAGTGGACCAACAAAAGTAAATGTGGAAAAACAAAAGAACAAAGAAGCATAAGGTACAAATTGGACCAACATCGATGCTGTGCTGAAAATTTAAAATTTAGCGATAACAGAGCTTTCAGCTGATGGTAATCCCCCGAGAAAAGAATAAAAATAATATTATTTAAAAATCCAGCCTGACTTGAGAAGTCCTAGGTAAGCATGCCAGGTCCTCAGCGGCCTCTTTGAAAATATTGCGACCATGATCATTTCTTGTATTTTCCATTGTAGCAGGCATGCCTCAAAAGCTAGGTCCTGTAGCAGACCAACTCTCGAGAAAGCTTCGCTGAACGTGCCATGATAATAAAATAACTTGAAAATAAAAAACAATCTATGTAATGCCTCAAGCTATGTTGTTTTATTGAGTGCGCAAGGTTAATTTTAGATATTTCTCATATGCACATATTTCTTTCTATACTTACACTTTTTTTACCACGATAGAAAACATTGTTGGACTTTAAACCCACTACCTCGCGATTGTTAGTCAGCCATACTACTATCCAGTTTATGGTGATGTTTTTGAATTGTGTGGCTTTGTAGGTCTGGCACAAGGAAAGGAGCATGGATAAGATTTACCCTTACCCAGCGCCGGAAATGGCTAGGGTTCTTACAAGCAGACATGCAACATGGTCTTCTGAGACTTTTCGAAGTTATGTTATTAGGTCATTTTCCATATGCCTGAAACCATACCTTCTCAATCCATTCCTTAAAGACCCATGCTGCCGAACTTCTATGAGAAGGAAGATTAAAGGTCTTAGATAATTTGTTATACCGTTATTCCGTGCGTTTACACATTCAGCCTACCTTCTCACAGCTACCTAACAATCATGAGGTAGTGAGCTCAAATTCCAGCAGGGTTTAAGGTCATTAGACAAAAATATGTGTAAGTATAGAGAGAAATATATAGTAGCAAGAAATGTCTAAACAAAAACAACTAAAAAGTTTCAGTTGGGTAAACTGATTTAACTAAGCCCTCTTCTGGTACCTCCATTGCAAATATGCCCATATGCAATACCGTTTGTAGTTTTAGGAAAATGTTAACCCATGCTAACTTTCAAAACAATTGGTTACGTCTTTCGAAAGTTATCGTGCGTACCAGCCGGACAGACAGACACACAGACGGACGGATATGGATCAAACGACTTAAAATGTCATGAAACGAATTTGGGTCAAAGAAGTCTAGGGTCTATAGTGACTTCTTATATGTGTTACGTATCAAATGATATAAATCCTACCCGTAGGTTGAGGGTATAAAAACAGGTGCGCTCTTTACGAAACTAAAGTTATTGAAGGCGACTATCTGCATAGTTTTTCTTGATAAGCAAGTGCTTCTTTATACCCACTCCCTACGGGTAGGGGGGTGTATATCATATGATACAACCCAATAGTGTAACACATAGAAGGAGTAATTTTAGACCCTAAGTTTGTTTGAACCAAATCCGATTTTTGACTTTTTAAGTCGTTTAAGCCATGTCCGTCTGTCTGTCTGTCTGTCTGTCCGGCTGGTACGCACGATAACTTTTGAAAGACGAAACCAAATGTTTTGAAATTTTGCACGAGTTGATATTTCCCCAAAACTACTTATGCTATTGAATATGGGCTACATAACCACGCCCCTTCTGGTACCTCCCATACAAAAGTATCCTTTCGCCCACTTTAGAAAACGAGTAATAATATTAATTGACCAAACACGATCGTGTCCAAATTCTTTATTTTGTAAAGCTATAGCAGGATATAGTTTTAGAGGAAAAACTGGAAGTCTAGCAACGCTCCATGTGGTACCTCCTATAACCATCTGGTATAGCCCACTTTAGAAATCGATTAATATTATTAAAGCTCAAGCAGGATAAAGTTTTGGAGAAAAAAACTGGATGTCTAGCCACGCCCCTTCCGCCCACTTTAGAAAACGAGTAATAATATTAATAAACCAAACTCGATCGTGTCCAAATTCTGTACATAGTAAAGCTAAAGTAGGAAAAAAAATGTGGAGAAAAAATCTAGAAGTCTAGACACGCCCCTTTTGGTACCTTCCATACAAATGAACCACTCCGCCCACTTTAGAAATCAAGTAATAATATCAATATAATAGAAAATTATATGTTTTACTGAGGGTGAGGGTATATGTAAGTTGGGTTGCCGGATTGAAACTTTCTTACTGGTTTTTCATGTGCATGCAGGCTTTCCAAAAGCCACTTTATAGGAAGCAATGATAGAAGGTCTTGTCTTCAAACGACACTTTATGTTATTTGGAAAGATAGAGTGAATGCAGAGAAAAGGCCTACTAGCTGCTCTTGTAGGCGTTCTATAAATCCTTCTAAGTCCATCCTTCTACCGCTGGGTATATGAGCAATGAGTACATACATAACCACCTTCCATGTTGCCTTCCTTTTTAACATGCTTTTTTGCAGGCCTGACAAATGTAAGGGAGCATTAATGATATCTTCCGTATTTAGATCATTGAAACTTCATGCCAACTCCTTTCACATTGCCTTCTTTTTTACATGCTTTCTGCAGGTCTGACGAAAGGAAGGGGCATGGGTGAGATTCACGGTGGGACATTCAAAGGAAATACACACAAACCCTTCCTCTTGCCGTCTTTGTGACATGCCTTCGCCATGGTATGATTACTGAAAACCCACACAAACACCTTACACGTTGCCTTCGTTTTTACATACTTTCTGCAGGCCTGACAGAAGTAAGGGAGCATTAATGAGATCTACCGTGGCATTGTCAATGAAAAAACATAGAATCACGAACCTGTCGCCTTCTATTTGACTTGAGTTTTGCCTTCATCGTGGTATGATCAATGAAAACACACACAAACACCTTCCACTCTAGCTTCTTTTTTACATGCTTTCTGCAGGCAGGATAAAAGGAAAGAAGCATGAATGAGATTTATGGTGGAAGGATCAATGAAAAGCTTGAGCATGTGTAACATCCATCGTGGCATATTGGTTAAAATTCGCTGATGATCGGTGTTCGATAAGCCATCTAAATTTGCATGAATGACGGTCTTCTTATCGACCTTACAATACTAATAAATACTTAGGCGTTTGCATTTATCCCAGCGGCGGAAATTATTAGTATGGAGGTATAATTTCATGAGTTTAAAAGAATTCTTTTGGATCCGGTATGCCTTCTTTCACCTTCATTCTTCATTTCTTTTTTAACTTGCGTGAGATTGAGAGGAAAGTCATTCTGTCGTCGCTATCTATAAGAAGGCCTTAGGGAAGGTCTGAATACACATGGGATATTAAAAATTCTTTACATTTGGAAGACATGCGATACGCATGTTATTTGTCAGCGAGAGGGTAGGTGTATGAAATCCATCTGCATTCTTTGTAGGGGAATGCAATAGAATACCTGAATCTGATGAAAAAAAATCATGCGTTTAGCATTCTCTTATTTGGAAAGTCATTGCCAAATAAGGACTACTGTATCCGTTATATGAGTGAGGTCTATCAAATTCCGCAGCTGGTATTCATTACATTTTTGTTTTTTATTTTATTTCATTTAATATCATTTGACAAATATGATAATACTAGCTTTTCCGGCTCGCGTTGCTTCACCCGTACTTACAATGAACCTTCTTATGACTTTAAGCAAGACAGGTAAAATGCCAACGCTTCATGTGACGAACGAATACCCCATTTATGTGATTATAGCTTTATCCCAACGATCTGAGTGATTGTATCGCTCTAGTCCTTTTTATCCCTAAAAGTACGAATTTTAAAAGATATTTCGTATCAGACAACAAAAATGAAATTTGAAAAATAGTTCTCTAATTTAGGAGCAATTCTATATACATTTTCGTAACTCTACCTTTAGCTGTTTGATTTGGGTGATATCATCTGTTTTATCCCTTTTTTGTATTTTTACAACTTATGAACGAATTTAAAATTACTTCACATCGCACAATTTTTAAGGCTATAGCCGTTTTTACCAGTTTTATCCCTATTCAGTCCTTTTTACCCCTAAAAGGTAAGAATTTCGAAAACCCTGCTTGCTTCGTTCTCATTCCATAGGGAACAAGCCTATATAACTTATCATGTAAGTAACATTTTTATCCCTTTTTCGATTTTTTCACCCAGAAACATCGGATTTAAAAAATATACTTCAATCCAATTTGGTAGTAAGCATTTCCTTATCAATTTTCGCGATTATACCATTAGCCGATTGGTTAAGGTAATGGTACAACTTTTATCCCTTATTGGAAATTTTTAACCCATAAAAGGACGAATTTCCAAAAATCCGTTCTTAGCTGACCTTTATTCGAAAAAGGGAACTACCATCCTAAATTTTATCATCCTGTCTACAGACAGTAGACATTTTAAATATATTGATTATGATAGTGTTATTGCAATCGTTCTATTAACAATTGTTTCAAAAGGGGCGTGGCAATACCCATTTTCCAGCGGGACGTAATCCTCCATGTACCCTTAACATATTATATGTAGCAATTCTCATATTCATACCTACAATGGGTCTTGAGATATGACCGATTGAAATTTCTGTTTGTGTGGGCGGTGCCACTTTGTCTAAGTATGTTTTCATGTGGCCTATAATAGAGACCCTAAGGATAATACTACACGGTGAAAATTTCATTGCAATCGGTTTATTAATTTCGCCCAGATAACGATATTTTCAAAAGGGGCGTGGCACCGCCCATTTTCCAGCTAGATATAATACTCTTTATATCAGTAACAAATGTAACAAATCTCATCTTCATACCTCTAATGGCTCTTGAGATAAGACCGATTGAAATTTCGGTTTGTGTGGGCGGTGACACGCCTCTTTGTCTAATTATGTTTTCATGTAGCCTATGATAGAGGCCCTTTGGACAGTATCACACATAGAAAATTCAGTTGCAATCGGTCCATTTATTAAGTCAATATTACTATTTTTAAAAATTGGGTGTGGCACCGCCCACTTTCTACAAACAAAGTATTTTTTTCTTATACGACCGATATTAGTACCAAATCTCGACTTCGTACATATAACGGTTCAAAAGATACAGTCATTTTAAAATTCCAGTTGTGTGGGGCGGTGCCACGCCCATTTTGCCCCCTTTCAGTCCGAATTTCCAAAAATCACGACTTAGTGCGCGCCTACATCATAAAAGAAACCTACATTCTAAATTTCACGGTTCAAGCTTTAGCCGTTTGGGCTAGGGAGTTATCAGTCAGTCACCTAAGCCTTTTATATAAAAAAAAAAAAAACTTAATTTCCCTTTGCACCCCATGAATGAGGTATGGGATAGCTTCTCGCGTTGTTGTGAATTAACACGCTTTCTATTTTTAGATTCACAACTAACGGCACCTACTTATTTATCGACGAATGCGAACGTCACTGTTTTGAGAAGCTCTTACTAGACACGACGATTGAATCGACGCTTAATACTGCGAAGTTGCTGTCAAACAACATTCGAGGGGAGCCGACAATGAAAGAAAATTTTATTTATTTTTTTCTTTTAAGATGACTGGAGCCAGGTTTGAACCTGCGATCTCCTGCATGGTAGTCGCGTGTTCTAACCACTATGCCACGGCCGGTCCCTTTTAAGCCGGTCCCTTTTAAGCCTTTTATATATATAGACTAAATTCCCTCCTCGGTACATATGATTTTCAAACCTTATATTAAGTTTGTTCATACATATAACATTTAAAACAGTTTGTGCTGATATATCTAATATACTGATAATTGTTTCAGATTTCCTCTTTCCCACCCTCGATGAAGATTACCGCAAAACACCTGTCTACTTACTTTTAACTATATTAGTCTCTAACTACCTCGCACCACTACCAGAATAAAAACTTACAACATTCAAAATTCATGAACTGACCGCATATCATAACAGAGACCATAAACAGCTTTCTCCAACAAGTATTTTTATGATCTAAAAGAAATTTTCTTCAACAAAGTTAATATATTAAATACAAACTGAAAACGATGACAAAACTTTTTTTATATAACCAATAAATAAACAATTTTTATAGTGTTTATTTAATATCAAACAATTTGTGGTAACAATTAACTTTTTTTTATGACAGCCATATATTTTTTACGCATCTGTAGCATCAAGGCATGGCAAGCAACATACAAAAAAACATAAATGGATGCCTTAACTTGGCCCACCATCTCTCCCTCTTCCTCTCTTTCTATCACTGTATGGAGTATGTACTGGAAGCAGCAACTTACGATGCTTCCTTATTGCAACTTCCGGATTTATTTTATGATGTTTCTATTCTAAACAAATTCTTTTTTATGCCACCAGTAGTAGTAGTAGCACATCGTCATGGTGGTTTATGTTTATGTTTTTTTACCAGGAATTGCATTGCATGCCTGAATGTGTGTACAGGGGGAGATAACATGGCATAGTTGGTTTACTATACTGCACATTAGACATTGTAAATCTCTGAGGTTTGCAATTGCAAAAAGGAAATGGGTGGCACGCGAAGGAGGCACACAAGAGAAATTTTATTAACACACATGATGCCACACACAATAAATGGTAGCTTTATTGTTAAAAACAAACAAACGGCACAGTTTCATAAATAAAATGTTATAAAGATGTTTTGCTGCAGCTAAGGAAGAGGCAACCCGACAAACACTTCCTAAGCTAAAGCAACTGCAATGTATTTGCAGCAAGAGACTCGTCTACAAGTGTAAGGTGTTTGTTAAAATGAGGAAACAGGTCGCTGATAGTAAAGTTAACATCAGAAAAGAGGCAAGTGCGTAAGTAAGTAAATTAGTGGGAAACATATATGCTAAGATGGGTGTAACGCAATACAGCATATGAAGCTGGAAAATGTTATTGAAAACAACAAGAAATTTAAGTGAATTTGTGTGTTTAATTATATGATAATTTTTAATTTTTGTACCTAAAGCTAAAGACAACTAAGTTGAGGTTACGATAAGTAATTAGGGCGAATTTTGTAAATTTAATTTATTTTAGTTACACTCGTAATTTATACTCTTTATTTACTTTTCGCTTTTAAGCAGGGATGACTTCCTTTCTCTCTTTCATTATATTTATATATTATACTGTACCAATTGTCAGTAATCATTCTAGGACTCTGGGGCACTATCAAAGAAAATATAATAGTTCAAGAGAGACGAGAAATTGCATTTAACAGCAACAACAGCAACAACACGCACACAAACTTTGGCTAGCAGTATTATAGGTAAACGACTGCAACAAGCGCTAGTGCAACAATTAAAGTCAAAAGTGTAGACATAAATTGTTCCTTTGTCTTATTTTTTTTTTGTTTTTGTAACTACATTGAACCTTTTTAACCAACATAAAACAAAAGCACAGAAAATGAAAATGGTTTTTCTTTTTTTGTGTGTTTTTGCTAACTGGAATACGCAGTCCCCCCACAACAAATGACAGGTTTTTTTTAGCAAAGACCCAGACTATGGTTTGAATAAGGCAGCTCAGCCGGGTGACAGTGGTATACAAATATGTGTGTAACGTAAAATCCCCAAGGGGTTTTACGTTCTGAAACTTTTTATACCCTCACCCTACAGGTAGAAGGGTATATGTATATAATTTGATACGACCCAAAAGTGTAACACATTGAAGGAGCCACTTTGGACCTTAGGTTTCTTTGAATCAAATTCGATTCATGAATTTTTAAGTCGTTTGCGCCATGACCGCCTGTCCGTCTGTCTGTCCGGTTGGTACGCACAATAACTTTCTTGGTTTGAAACTTAGCATGGATTAATATTTCCCCAAAACTACTTACTTACTTTCCAACCACTTTAGAAATCGAGTAATAATATCAATACACCCAAAGCGATCGTTCCCAAATTCTATATTTAGTAAAACTATAAGAGAATTAAGTTTTGAAAAAACAAACCGGATGTCTAGCCACGCCCCATCTGGTACCTCCCATACCCATTAGGTACCGCCCACTTTAGAAATCGATTAATATTACGGTAGTTTTGACTTAACTGCCACTCTTTTAGCTGCCAATTTGAGATACTCCAAATTTCACTCATTTCTTCAATTTCGTATGAAATGTACTTGTTTAAGTGCCAATTTCATACGTGTCAATTTAAGCTAGCTGCCACAAATATTTAGAATTATTATCCCATATTCATTGATAATTTTTCATTTAATAACCACAAAATTTTTTTTTGCAACTGTTGCTAACGAATACTATGTATGAAGTTTGTTTTTGTTAGAATGCTCGCAGCCTTTCTATAATTCTCTCATTCTCTTTAGAACTCTCTCTTGGTTAAAAAACAAACAAAACCAGTTGTGTATGTATGTGAGTTCCAAGTATAAAACAAATTGGAAGTGTAGCCACGCCCTTTCTGGTATCTGCCATACAAATGTACCATTTCGCCCACTTTAGATATAGAGTAGTAACATCAATACACCCAGCGTGATTGTGCCCAAATTCTGTATTTAGTAAAACTAAATTATGATAAAGTTTTGGAGAGACAAACTTTAAGTCTAGCCACGCCTCTTTTGGTACTTCCTATAAAAATGTTCCACTCCGCCCTCTTTAGAAATCGAGTAATAATATCGATATACTAGCAAATTTTATGGTTTACTGAGGGTGAGGGTATATGTAAGTCGGTTTTCCCGACTGAAACTTTCTTACTGGTTTTAATGACCTTTTTATCTTTTGCTTATCTTGATGTCAGTTGTCTTAATTTTTCAGCGGTAATTCAAGAACGTCGGGGAGTGTGATGCAAGGTAAAGCTTCTGATCGGTTTAACTTGGCAAACCCAGAGTGATCCTTGCCAATTGCACTTCAAGTCTACTCACAGAGCTCCGTATTCATAGTACTACTGCGGACGGAGTACCTCCACGTGGTGACGCCTGGAAGCGTGCCTCTGACACCCGTCAGAGCACGACTAACTGTGAGGGGCGAAACCTAAAACCCAGGCACGTTTGCTCAGAGTGAGCGGTACCCTGGTCAGCGTCTGACCCAGAATGGGCGGCGGAGAAAACTGCGACGTGGTGCGCTGGGCTTGCAACCCGCCACCGACGTATAAATTATTGCAATGAAAAGAAGTAAGAAAAGAATAAAATGGACCCCCCAAAATGTTGACGACTACCGCAAACGAATTAAGGACCATGATTTAAGGATATGCACCTGGAATGTTAGAATACTGTATAGACCAGGTGCCTCCATCCAACTGGCGGAAGTCCTCGAAGAATACAAGGCTGACATAACCGCTTTACAGGAAATCCGGTGGACGGGACACGGGTGCTCGCGCATGAAGACGTGCGACATCTACTATAGTGGCCATGCGGACAAGCACGAGTTCTGGTTGGCAAGAGACTGCGACACCTAGTCTCAAGGTTCAACCCGGTGTGTGAACGTATAGCCACCATAAGAGTCAAAACAAAGCTTTCCCACATAACACTTATATGTGCCCATGCTCCGACAGAAGAGAAAAGCGATGAGGACAAAGACGAGTTCTACGAGAGCCTAGAAAATGTATATGACTGTAGTCCCAGCCATGACATTAAAATTGTACTAGGCGATTTTAATGCTAAAATAGGCAGGGAAACCGCATTTGAGCCTACCATCGGAAAATTCAGTCTGCACACCGAAACGTCGAACAATGGCATCAGACTGATTGATTTCTCTGCGGCAAGAATTATGGTAGTTAGCAGCACTAGATTTGACCATAAAAATATTCATAAGCAACATGGTTATTTCCAGATCAATTGACGAGGAATCAGATTGATCATGTCGTAGTCGATGGAAGGCACGTATCGAGTGTTCTGGACGTACGAGTGATTAGGGGTGCGAACATTGACTCCGATCACTTCCTTACCGCAGTTAAGGTACGCACAAGGCTAAGCATGGCGAAAAACGTACGAAACCACGCACAACGAAAGCTGGACATCGGTAAACTGCGGACCACAGAGGTAGCGGACGCCTACTCCAACCACCTAACTCAACTGCTGCGGAATGCTCCAACCCCTGATAATATAACCTCGCAGTGGCAATATAGAGCCGACTCCATAGAACGGACTGCGAGAAGCGTACTTGGGTACTCAAAGCCGTCTCAAGAAGATGCCTGGTCCGATGATGAATGTCGCAATGCCACGAGAGAGACGGATGCTGCATACAGGGCAAAACTGCAGCCAATGGCAACGCGAGCTGTTCGTGAACGGCACAGGGAGAAGAGACGAGAGGCAACTCGTCTTTTTAGAAGAAAAAAGAAGGAGCTGAAAAAGAGGCAGGATGAGTGCACTGAGTTGCTCCGAAGTAGAGGGGAAGCCCGAAAATTCTACAAGAGAGTTAAAGCGAGAATTCGTGGAACAGAGTTGCCCTCCTGCAAGAACAGCGATGGTCAGCTAGTGACGGACCCGGATAACGTTCTGAAGATATGGAGAGATCTCTTTAGAAATTTACTGGATACTGACACCACTCCAGAAGACCCCGCTCCAATTCATGACGATGGTATTAACTGTCCACCTCCGAGCCAGAGCGAGATACGTTTGGCCATCTCCCGCCTTAAAAACAACAAAGCTGCTGGAGCCGATGGTCTCCCTGCTGAATTGTTTAAGGCTGGCGGGGAGGAGCTGATTAGGAGAATGCATCAGCTCATGGAGAACATCTGGCAAGAGGAGAGCATGTCCGAGGATTGGAGTCTCAGTCTGTTATGTCCCATATACAAGAAAGGAGATCGTAGTGAATGTAAGAACTATCGTGGAATAAGCCTATTACCAATTGCGTACAAGGTCCTTTCAAGCATATTGTGTGAACGTCTAAAGCCAATTGTAGAAAAACTAATTGGACCATATCAGTGCGGCTTTAGACCTGGCAAATCTACGACGGATCAAATATTCACCTTACGACAAATCCTGGAAAAAAACCCATGAAAAGCAGATCGACACCTACCACCTCTTTGTCGACTACAAAGCTGCCTTCGACTCTCCGATAAGGAATAGGCTTTATGAGGCCATGTCTGAGTTTGGTATTCCTGCAAAGCTGATTCGACTTTGCAAATAGACAACACCAAATCCTCGGTTAAGATTGGTAAGGATCAGTCTGAACCATTCAACACGGAAAGAGGTCTCAGGCAGGGCGATAGCCTGTCCTGTACACTATTTAATATAGTTATGGAGAAGGTGATGAGAAAGGCTGGTGTCAACATGTCTGGCACAATATTCCACAAGCGCCACATGCCACTAGCCTATGCCGATGATATAGGCATCATTGGCCGAAATCTGCGGGATGTTTCTGCAGTTTTCTCATCACTAGAAAAGGAGTCAGCAAAAATGGGTTTAGCGGTCAACGAGGACAAAACAAAAATAATGATTTCGACGTACAAAGAGTCCTCTCGATGGGGACGCACCGTGAACGTTGACAATTATTGTTTAGAGATAGTCGACGAATTTACATACCTCGGATCTTTCGTCAATAAGAAAATAATGTCAGCCAAGAAATTAAGCGGAGAATAGTGCTAGCCAATAGATGTTTTTACGGACTTCGGCAGCACATTAGTAATACCACCTTATCTCGGAATACTAAGAAACAGCTTTACCAGGTGCTAATCTTACCCGTTCTTTTGTATGCTGCCAAATCATGGGTGCTTACGACAACGGACATACAAAACCTGGGAGTATTCTAGAGAAAAGTACTCCGAAAAATTTATGGACCTATCTGTGTCGACGGCGAGTTTCGCCATCGGATGAACCATGAGCTGTATGAGCTTTACCACGACATCGACGTAGCTAAAAGAGTCAGAATCCAACGACTACGATGGCTGGGTCATGTTGCTAGGATGGATGTAAATGCTCCAGCGAGAAAGGTGTTTGAAGGCGAACCTGAAGGACGGCGCAGAGCAGGGAGACCCAAACTCCGTTGGAAGGACCAAGTGGTAGGCGATGTGCCATCATCTGGTAGGACTAACTGGAGACACACGCAGAAGACCGAATCGTGTGGAATTCTTTATTACTTCAGGCCTCAAATTTATGAATTACGTTTCGTAAATTGTAATTGGCCACTTAAGTAAGTAAGTAATTCAAGAACCATTGATCATTCCCTATTTCATTTCTTAGCAGAAACCCTTTGGGGGTTTTACTATGTATATTGACCTAGTACCTTCATACTGACTTGAATGTTCTTACCCCAGGTTGACTGTTGCCCTATGTTATTTAACCATATATTCACAATATTGAAATGATGTGCGTATGATTAATATAAAATCCGCATAAAATTAATATTACTCATACGCTGTACACACACATGTAGCGAGTAGCAATCTTTCTACAGATGTACAGTACAGTACAGACTCGTCGTTCAATATCATCACCTATGACCAGTTTCCTACACAGCCTATATATGGTAAGATATTTGGAGTTATTGGGGACAATTTATAAACAAAAGGCGATAAATGACAATCTTTATACCCTCACCTTACGCGTAGAAAGGTATATATCATTTGATACGACCCAAAAGTGTAACACATAGAAGGAGTCAATTGAGACCCTATGTTTCTTTGAACCAAACAGATTCATGATTCATTTTAAGTTGTTTGAGCCATATCCGTCTGTCTGTCCGTCCAGCAGGTACGCACGATAACTTTCGCAACACGTAATCAATTGTTTTGAAACTTTGCATACATTAACATTTACCCAAAACTACTTACGGCATTGGAAATGAGCTACATGGCCACACCCCTTCTGTTACCTCCCATACAAATGTACCATTCCGAAATCATTCATTCCACTTTAGAAATCAGGTAATAATATCAATACACCCGCTACAACAGGATAGGGTTTTAAGGAAAAAAATGGAAGTCTAACCACGCCCATTCTGGTACCTCCCATACAAATGTACCATTCCGCCCACTTTTGAAATTGAGAATATTAAAATGCACTAAAAATTATGGTGCCCAAATTCTGTATTTTTTTAAGCTATAACAGGATAAACTTTCGGAGGAAAAATTAGAAGTCCTGACACGCCTCTTCTGGTACCTCCCTAACAAATGTCCCATTTCGCCCACTTTTGAAATCGAGGAATGATATCAATACGCTCAACGCGATCGTACCTAAATGCTGTATTTAGTAAAGCTACAGCAGGATAAAGTTTTGGAAAAAAAACTTGAAAGTCTAACCACGCCCCTTCTGGTACCTCCTATTCAAATGTACTATTCCGCCTACTTTAGAAATCAAGTAATAATATCAATACACCCAAAGCGATAGTGCCCAAATTCTGTATTTTATTAAGCAAATTTGATGTTTTCATTGAGTGTGAGGGTATATGTAAGTCCGTTTAACCGATTGAAATATTCTCATTTGTTGAAGATTTCATTCAAAAAAATTAGTCCTAATTGATTTTTTACATGGATATATTAATTGCAATAGTTTGTTTAAAGCTAAGCTACAATTCTGTTAAAGAATAAAATGATGAAATGAAAAGCTAAGCGAGCAAACATCAAGATAAGTAAAAATATAAAAGATCATAAAAAGTTTGATCCGAGAACGGCAAACCCTTTGGGAGTTTTACTAAACTGTCCTAGTACCCTCGCCCTGATTAGGAACTTCTCACCCCACCAGTTTGCTTTTGTGAAAAATTAAAAAAAAATGTTCCGCTGTCAAGCAACCGATTTCAATGTGAAATCTTTTCTAAGTTTTCTAATCAACAACACTTTTTTCCTAATTTTGGTCAATTTGTTATCATCAGCGTCAGCTCCGTTTCTATTCCTGTGAAGTCGTCTTTCAACTCCGGCATTACTTTAATCTGAACCTCCTTGTCCTCTTCTTTTAACCCCACTGTGCATTGACGTTTACTTGCGGCTGTTGCATTCACCTCTTATATCACTTTGGCTAACAAAGTATTAGTAGTTGTCAGTTGCAAACTGTGATTGTGATTGTCATTCCTGTTGCAGCAATGTTTGTTTGTTTTTATGACTTAATTATAAGTTTTTTTTTGCCTTTTACCCCCCCTCTTGCGATACTGCAGCCTAAGGCATAAAGCACTCGCTCACTGTATGACCATTGCTCTCAGCTGGAGGTGTATCTGGGATAGTTTGGAGTCTGTGGGGTGGTTTGACATATGAATTAATGCCGTTTGTCGTTTATTGTTTCTTTTTTTCCTGGCATTTGTTGTGTGTTCTATATCTCTAGTGTCCTTTACGACAGCGTTTCCAAGTCGTTTGATTTGAAGCTCGCTACCATCATAACCATTAACAGACCATTTGAGATGTGTTGAATTGTTTGACTTGGGGTTTTACGGATTCTTTGTGAGAGTTGGTATTGGTGGTTGTTTGATTTAAAAGCCTTTGTGTTGATATGATATTGCATCGTTAATATAGTCGTAATACCAGCCACTTTTAAGGAAAGCATAACGGTTTAATTTGGTGGGAAAGGGGTGAGGGGTCTGCAGTGTGATCATAAAGTAACATCAAAAAGAAAATGGAATTTTTATGATAATATAAAATGGTAATACAATGTCTTCTAAAGCCTATGGAATGCGAAATGGATAGATGGGTGGTAATAAGCAGAGTTACGGATGTCAACGAAATCATTGAATTTGCAGGGGTTTTGAAAGAAATATTAGAAGAATTTGTATTAGTAGGAATAACGACTAAAATATCTATACGCAAATAGCAAGAATGCAGCAAGGCAGGATATAGAAATTTTAAGTTGCATATCTCATACTTACTAAAATGGAGATCTTACTTTCTTTCTTAGGAGGGTAGTATATATCCCAATATCCACGCAGAATCCCAAACGAGCAGTCTCTTTGTTTGCTGAAGCAAATAACTTGGTTTTGTCCTTATTTATCACCTGACCCTCTTCTGTAGACTGCTTCTCAAAAGGCTCGAAAAGGCCGTAGTAACATCCCGCATTACAAGGCCAATGATATCTTTATCGTCGGTATACGTGAGCAGTATGTGGCTTTTGTTGAAGATGCTGCCAATCGTGTTTACTGCTGCCTTCCGCATGATCATCTCCATTATGATGTTAAAGAGATCTCATGATATCCTGTCGCTTTGTCTAAAGGCTCGCTTGGTAGAAAACGAATCTGTCAGATTTTTGCCTATTTTCACTGAAGACTTCGTGTCGGTCAGTGTCATCCCGCAAAGTCGTATTAGCTTCGCGGATATAACAAACTCTGCCATTGCATCTACTAGTTTCTGTCGAATTGTACTGTCAACTGCAGATTTGCAATCGATAAACAAATAGTAGGTGTCGATCTGCATTTCTTAAGTCTTCTTCTGCATATGTCGTAGCGTGAATATCTGGTCGGTCGTGGATTTTCCAGGTATAAAATCACACGGAAAAGCTACAATCAGATTCGCTAGGAGGGTGCTTTAGTTTACTCACTAGGCACGACCTTGTAGGCGTTGAGTAACAGGGTGATCCCGCGATAGTTGCTGCACCCACTTGTATTGCCTTTCTTAAGCACAGGACATAGATCACTCAGACTCCAATCATCGGCCATACATTCTCTTAGGCTAAACGTGATTATGAGCTGGTGCAATCACGTTGCCAGTTCATCGCGCTTGGCCTATGAAAGCTTTTCCGGCATTCCACTGGCTCTCACAGCTTTTTTGTTTTTAAGTCGTGCAATTGCCGCCTTGCTCGTTTTGGTTCAGTGGTAGAGAATCTATTCAGTTGTCGATGATTGGCATGATTACATCACTTATGCTGCTTTCAGGAATGAGGAGAGTACGAAAGTGTTCTTTCCATATTTGCAGCATCAATTTACGTGCCCATGACCAGAGCTTCCTCTCTGTCCTGGGGATTCGTGTTCCAAAATCTTTGCTTTTGACCATTTGGTAGATATCCTGGTTCCCTCTTTCTTCCACTCACGCTGTAAAGGCGTTTTGTCACTCTGCATTGGCAACCTCGGTGGTATACAGATTTGCAATGTCTAGCTTCCTTTACCTTTGTTTCCATTTGATACGACACAAAGGTTGTACTCATAGAAGGAGTCACTTTAGACCCTATGATTCCTTGAACCAAATTCGATTCATGACTTTTGGGTCGTTCGAGCCATGTCCGCGTTTCTGGCTGTGCGGCTGGTACGCACGATAACTTTCGAAAGACGCAACCAAATGTTCTAAAACTTTGCACGAGTTTATATTTCCCCAAAACTACTGAAAGTGGGCTACATGGCCCCGCCCCTTCTGGCACCTCCCATACAAACACATCATTCCGCCCACTTTAGAAATCGAATAATAATATCAAAACGCCCAAAGCGATCGAGCCCAAACTCTGCATTTAGTAAAGCTATATCAGAATAAAGTTTTAGAAAAAAACTAAAAGTCTAGCCACGCCCCTTCTGGTACCTCCCATACTAATGTACCTTTCCGTCCACTTTAGAGATGGAGTAATACTATCAATATATCCACCGCGATCGTACCCAAATTCTGTATTTAGTAAAGCTATAGCAGGATACAGTTTTTGAGAAAAAAACTAGAAGTCTAGCTACGCCCCATATGGTACCTCCCATACACATATGGTACCATCATATGTGACCAAAACAGACCTAACGCGATCGTGTCCAAAATCTTTATTTAGTAAAGTTCAAGCAGGATAAAGCTTTGGATAAAAAGTCTGGAAATCTTGACACGCCCCTTCTGGTACCTCCCATACAAATATACCACTCCGCCCACTTTAGAGATGGAGTAATAATATCAATACACTCGACACGATCGTGTCCAAATTCTGTATTTTGTTAAATTATAACAGGATAAAGTTTTGGAGAAAAAAATTTAAAGTCTAGCGACGCCCGTTGTGTTACTTCCCCTACAAATGTACCTTTCCGTCCTCTTTTGAGATGCAGTAATAATACCAATACACCCAACGCGATCGTGCCCAAATTCTATATTTAGTAAAACTTTAACAGGATAAAGATTTTGAGAAAAAATCTTGAAGCACTCCCCTTCTGGTACCACCCATACAAACGTACCACTCCGCCCATATTAGAAATCGAGTAATAATATCAATATAATAGAACATTTTTTGTCTTACTGAGTGTGAGGGTATATGTAAGTCGAGTTACCCGAATGAAACTTTCTTACTGGTTTTAAATTTGTTTCAGCTAAATCGGACTAGAGGTTCTCGAGTTATGTCAAACGAAAGAGCATAAAAAGTGACAAATTCCCCTTTACGATACTTACTAACTTCAAATCGATATTAATCTTTTACGGCATGTAAATTGACAAGACGAATAATGCAGAACTTCTTCTTTATGGTGTACTTTCAAGTACAGTGTTCAGAATTGAGTCCCTGTGTTATCATGAGATCAATCTGGTTTCTTGTCTATTGATCACGAAATATCCTGGTGGCTCTTTAGGATATCTTTATGCGGGAATCTAGTTTCACTTCACCATATTTCTTGCTAACGCTAAGCTAACCAGTCTGAATCCGTAATCGGAAGCGTTGTTGTGTAGGATGAATTGTCAGACTGCTGAAACAAGTGGGCTGCTGAACCTTAGTATTTTAGCATTCAAATCTCCCAGAACAATTTTAATGTCATGGGCAGGGCAGCGGTCATATATATCCTCCAGGCGCTTATAGAATGGGACCGGTAGTGGGGTGCTAGTTAGAACACAACGCTAATGCGGGAGATCCCGGGTGCGATTCCCTTCTCTAGTCATCTACATTTTACTTTCGTTGCCGGCCTTTCGATGTTGTCGACAGCAACTAGTGTCAGTTTTATTGAATGCATTTTATATGTCCTCGTATTTGTCCTCCGTCCAAATCAGCGTTATGTAGAGACATTTCGTCTTGATGATTATGAATCCACATCAAAATTTGTCTCCGTGCATGGCTGCTGATGTACATCCCTGTCCCGTCCATCGCACTTCTTGTAAGTCGGTGATGTCAGCCTTGTATTTGTGGAAGAGATCCGTCAATCGGATAGAAGCACCACCTCTGTAGAGAGTTCGGACATTCCATGTGCATAACCTACAATCATAGTCCTTAAAACATTTGCGGGGGTCGTCAACATTTGAGGGAGTTCTGTTTTTTGCTTTTCTTCGTGTTTCCATAAAAGTTATGTTACTTAAGGAAACTGGATTTCTTGGCCACCGTTCTCTATCCTAGTTTCTTGGGTCTAACAAAGCCAAAAATAGAGCCTTTGTGTTGAGCTTCAGTAACTTTTGGTAACTTCTTCCTAAGACGCATTAGGGGTAGCATGCCGATTAGGTTACTCAACATTTCGCCATCTCACATTTGCTATCAGTGAATGGATGTTCAGTGGCATTGCCCGGGGAATACGTGATATCTCGGACGTTGTGAGCTGCTTGGGAAGCTCCAAAAAGAGCTTCTGTTTATTCCCAAATGAATAACAATCAGAAAGACCCAAATTAGAAATTTTTTTACGGTTTTACTAAATACGATATTTGGGTACGATCAGTTTATTAATATTATTACATGATTTATAAAGTGGGCGAAATGGTACATTTGTAGGGAAGATACCAGAAGGGGCATGGTCATGTAGCCCATTTCCATTGCAGTAAGTAGGTTTGGGGAAATATTAACCTATGCAAAGTTTCAAAACAATTGGTTACGTCTTTCGAAAGTTATCGTGCGTACCAGCCGAACAGACAGACGAAAATTGGCTCAAATAACTTAGAAAGTCACGAATCGAATTTGGTTCAAAGAAACATAGCGTCTAAAGAGTTTTGCTATGTGATTACATTAATCATACCACAGTAAATCCCATTCATGCTCCCTTCCTTTGGCAGGCATGCAGAGAGCAGGTCGCAATATTCAAATTGTGCATGATACCGAAGTATTCTGTTGATTCACTCATCGCCACCTTCAGCTAGGAGCAAAGCTTCCCATCCGGCTAACTGCAATTACCACCTTCTGCTAAGTACCTTGGTACACCATCCGGCTGGCATCATCAATTTTAACTTAAGGTTAACACGCTTTGGACAATACACAAACATACTGTTACTGTTACGGTTACTGTCCGACTTGATAGGAAGAACTCAAAGAATCTGTCACAATTACATATTTATAATCTTTCGCTTTGTACTGGAACGAGTCCGTAACAGCGTAAGAGTGTTCCTACAATCGCTGTAACACCATTATTAGGGGTTTAGTGCTATCTATTACAAAGACGCTGAGAATGCAACGTCACATTCAACCAATAGGATATCTAATGCACAATGAAAGTCTTGTATGGTATCAATAGATACCCAGCTCCATGTCATTCGAGCATCAAACTCTGGCTTATCAGAGTGAATTTTGGTCTAACCACAGCCACTACGTGGCACAGCCAAAGCTGTTTCTTACCCAAGCGAACAGGCAGGCGGTTTACCTAGGGAAAACCGCCCTCGGCACACCTGACCTCCCGTAGTACCATCCTTAGTCTCCTTGGTCGATGCTCGTAAAGAGGTACATCATTAATACCATCTTTTCGCCTTGCAGATCCAAAAAGAGGTCTCCTGTTGGTTCTCTCGGCTCCGTGGGGGCGAAACTCCCCAAAGGCCTTCCGGAGGAGCCCCCTGCTGGCAATATAGGAAATGTGAACTAGGGATATTTCAGAATGATATGAATTGTAGATACCCTTACCAATTCCGCCGCTAGGTGAGGTCAGGTCTAAAAGGCTTCAGGTCAGCACATCATAAGCTTTAGTTACATTATTCGAAAACATTACAATAGACTAGATAGTGGTATGGCTGAATAACAAACGTCAGGTAGTGGGTTTAAAAAGTGCTGAAATGAATTTTGTTTTGAGTATGTTACACTTTTTCTTGTAGCACATGATATATACCCGCATCCCCGTAGTTAAGGGTAAACAAATTTCAAAATTTTTCTTGTGACTAATTTCTGTCATATATGCCACACCTTAACATTCCCTAATGGAAGGTCACCATCACCGTCAGCGACAAGTGTGATTTACTTCAGTATGCCAACGATAAAAATTTCGAAATTGTTCAATACTCGTGACTCAATGCACTCACACTCACACCACAACAAGAAAATTTATAGCCTAAATACATTACAAGTCTATTTTTACACTTCATAGCAGCCTCATGACGCATATGATGATCGATTAAGCCAAGTTCATATACAAGATCTCATTATGACCAACGTGGCACAACCCTTTTTGTTGCCTTCATTTTGGTTTGCGAGTCTGTAGAGTCGAGATGTTGTCAAAGCCATTTAAAAACTTGAAAGCCCTCAACTTATAATGAAAAAAATACAAATTCTATACAAAATATATACTGGGGCAAAAGTAGACGGATTCTGCATTCGTTTGCCACAAAAGGATTACTAAACAAAGGCTATGAAATAAAAAAAAAAACAAAAACATATGTAAAATGCTTAAACTCTATACAAAAGGATGCAACTCTTTAGCGTTGGTAGTTTTGTGAGTTGTTCTTAAGAAAAATATTTATTACCGTAAGCAACGCGTACATCTTGATAAGTGAAAATGATGGATCTACTTAAGTTTCTGTGCTGGTTATGTTTTTTTTTTGTGGTTGTTGCAAAATCGAGGCATTAAACACAATAACTATGAGAAGAACAAGAGCAATACTAGGTAATTTAAAACCCCCCGAAAATAGGTTTCACACACACACTGTAAAAAAGGGTTTAGTTTAGAGCTTAACTAGAGTCTTTGCAGCGTACAACAAAAAAAAAAACACAAATCCCAACCAAGTTGGGTCAGTGGAAATAACGAACAAGCAACATGATGCAAATCCCAGTAACTATGAGACGGACAATGGAAGCCATCGTTATTTGTGTCTAAATAGTTGAAGTTTCTTTATTTTAGTTTTGTTTCTTAACATGATAACATGATGTTGCTTCATTCTGTGGCAAATATAAATAGTAACAATTTATTATTCAAGGCAACAACAAAAAAAAATAAACGAAAATGAGGTAGCTGGGAAGCTGCTATTGCTGCCAGAGTTAAGTTAAATGAAGCACAACTCCATTGCAATCACTAAGGCGAAAAAGCAACTAGAATACCAGAAAAAAAAAGTAACGACAATCTGGCAGTTATTATCAAATGCTAAATAGGAATAGTACCAGGGGTGTTTAGCAGAAATGAATTGAATGCTTAGTTGTGTAGCGCAAAAGATAGTGTAGTAGTGTATTCAGTTCAGCACTTAGTAAGAAAGCACCCAGCATAAAAAATGGTCGGTGATTTGCAAAGTTAGTTGCTAGTTTCCAAGTTAGTTGTGTGGCAGTGGAATACTTGCCTAGCCATCATTTCAGTTGAATACCTTTTTAGGTATCTAAAAGCATGATTCTATAATAAACTGGTCGACAACGAAGAATTCCGAAATGCCTTCAGCTTTAAAGATATGAGAACAAGTTGAAATTTTTGAAATTTTATCAATTGCCTATTTTTTGGATTGTCAGTAACATTTAGCATTTCTCCTCGCCTATTACAAAACCTTGTCGGCCATAAGCCAACAAAACTCCCCCAAAGCTTTTCAAAAAAAGCAACAATTTCAAAACATAACTTCAACTCACATCTAGTCTAGAAAACAATATTACCCCAAAAATTAAGAATTCCACAAACCAACGAAATTAAACAGCAATTTGTGATACGAGAAATGCCACAGGTAAGGCGAATCTGCCATACAACAAAAAACCAAAACACATTCACAGCAATAACACACCAACAAACCACTGGCAGCCGCAATAGCAGCAGAAGCTGCTTCATCAATCTTTTGTTTATGCGATTAAACCGATAAACATTTAAATGAGTAAGCGTATGCAATCAATGCCACAAATGCACACTCACTTGCCTATATAATGCAACATTTGTGCAATGGCATTCCTGGCACAATTTTTGCATATTGCCACAAATACTTACACAATAAATACATCGTACATTTGATTGTATGCATTGTGTGTGTGTGTGTGTATGTGTATAGTATTTATACTTATATAAATATGTACATTTATGTATTTGTTGTTTGTATTGGGGTGCCAGTCATCTTGTATCCTTATATAATTCTAAGTATACTTAGTTACCTGTAGCAACATAGGAATTATCATCGGGGCACCACAATGATCATCGTCAACATCGTCATCATGTTGTTGTTGTTGGTGTTGTTATTGTTGCAACTATAAGCATTGCAATGATTTAGAATTTGAATTGCTTTTGGTATGAATATGATAAGAATTCTTCTGTGTCGGTGATTTGAGGTTGCAGCAACGGCAGCAGTAGCAGCAGCAGCAACATATTCATATTTAAATGTTCAAGTATTATATAAAGTTTTAAAAGGAAACATTCATATTAGAATCTTGAATACAACATGATAATATGAGGCAATCCAGAGGGCAAAAGAGAACAGATATAGGAATTTGTATAAAAACCCAGTACAGAAATTTCAGTCAGGTGGCTGCTTGTGGATCGTAAATTGTTTGAGTTAGGACTTTCGGGACCAGAGGTTTGCATACATGTAGTAAAACTGCAAAAGGTTTTTGTGTTACAGTGTAAAAATTGTTAATAAATTCCACAACATTTGATCATTACACTGTTAAACATTTTCGAGGTTATTGTCTGGGCGTGAGGAATTCCAAGTCAGGTTGAAGGTATTAGGTCAGTATAGTAAAAGCTGCAAAGGGTTTGGTATTCTCAGACTAAACTTTTATAAAAAATTTATATTATTCTATGCATGAAAAAAATCAGGTTGAACTAATTTTATCGAATGTAATCTTCTAAAAATTTTCACTACTATTAATCCATAAATCCTAAATATTGGAACGAAGTGCGTATGATTAACATAAAATCCATATAACATTAATATTACTCATACTCAAACAAGTTCTGTCACTTGTACAACGGATTGTAAGCACAACAAGTCCTTAAACCGACACAATGGACACTACATCAGTACAATAAATCCTTTTGAAACGGTACAAATGGCCCTTCCACTTGTACAACAAACTATAAGCCTGTACAACGAACCTTGAGTCCGTACAACAAGTCCTTGCGCTCTTGTACAACGGGCTATAAACTGTGAGTTTGCACAATAAGTCCTCGCACTTCTACTACGGACACTTAGTCTCTACTATGTTCTTATGAACTTCTACAATAGGCCTTCCACTTGTCCAAGAGGCTATGAGCCTGTATAATGAACCTTAAATCTGTTCAAAAAGTCCTTGCACTTGTACAATGGGCTTTATGCCTGTAAAATGGACTCTAAGTCTATAAAAAGAATCTGTGCATATGTACAACGATGCTTTAGTCTGTACAGCGATTCATTGCACTTGTACAACAGGATATACGTTTTTACAACGAGTCCTTGACCCTACAAACGAAACTTTAGTCTCAACGACTAGTCCTTTTGCACTTTTACAACAGACACTTAAAAAGTAAAATGAGTCTTTTTGCACTTGTAGGATCAGACACTGGTGCCAGAAAGTGCCTTTCCCCTAACTTGCAGTTTATTCTAAAAGTATTTCGACTCCGCTCAAAGCACCCCCCAGTCTGCTACAACAGGTAGCAGACCAAAGCCGTTCTGTTTCCGTCATCGGACACCAAATTGTTCGACTTGTCGGTCCACTTAGAATGACTGATATCAGATTGATAATGTGAACTTAGCCAGCAACTGAATAGTTCGACAGTCCATATAGTAGAGGACGTCGAAATCATCTCTCGTCTAGAACTGGTTTCAGCTTGATAATGAGAACTCTGTACCAGCAACTGAATAGCAACATCGAAACCTTCATTCGTCTAAAGATCACCTTCCTGCAAAAGTGGACAACGTACCACCAGGCATCACTACACCGAAAATATTTATCAAGGGTTCGGGGCCACTGATCAAATATATAACCCCACCATCAGCACCCGTTACATGAGACACCTCAATGACATCTGACAATCTATAGCAGAAACACTAAAGGAACAAGGATTGTTTTGTTTTACATAAACATCTTAGTGTTGTTGATTATTAATTAAGGACATAAAACTAAAAAAATATCTTGCTCTAGTCAGGCAAAATCAAATCATTTAGATCACTTTTTTTTATCTCCCAAATCTTGCTCATCTTTGCACTTAACTTACGCTTAGCAGATAGAAGCTTTTAAACCAAGATTAGCTTGACAGCCCTTAAACTACGACTGTAATCCCTGGGACAGACAGGCGGACACCCTCAAAAAAGAGGGAGTTTTAATGCGATGTGGAAGAAGGTTTTGTTTGAATCTACTCATCTTAGAACTTAACCCCCGCTTATATAATAGAAGCTTACATACCAAATTTTAGTTCGATAGCTCTAAAACAACGGCTCCAATTGGCGGGCAGACAGACGGACGACCCCAAAAAGTGGGAGTTTGTATGTGAGGTGAAATTATTTTTTCTTGAATCCTGCTCATCTCAGAACTTAACCTCCTCTTAGCTTATATATATTTGGGTACCAAATTTAAAGCTCGATAGCTCTTGAACTACAAGTGTAATCAGAGGGACAGAAAGACGGCCACCCCTAACAATACGGAGGTATGAGAGGTGGATATCGTTTTTGTCTTACTCGTATCACAACTTAATCTCCGCATATATAATAGAAACTTGCATTGCTAGTTTTAGCTCGATATCTCTTAAACTACGGCTGTGATCTGGGGGACAGACAGACGGACACACCCAAAAAGAGGGAGTTCGTATGGGAGGTGGCACTAGGCTTTGTTCGATCTTACTAATCTTAGAACTTAACCTCCGCATAGCTAATATAAGCTTGCGTACTAAATTTAGCTTGATAGCTCTTAAACAACGGCTGCAATCGGCGGACAGACAGACAGACAGACACTCCTAACAAGGGGGAGATATGGGTGGTAGAAATCGTTTTTGTCTGATCTTACTCATCTTAAAACTTAATCCCGCTTAGAAAATAGACACTTTCGTACCAAATTTTAACTCCATATCTCTTGAACTACGGCTTTAATCAGGCGGCGAACACCCCCAACAAAGGGATGGCAAGGGAGGTGGATGTCGTTTAGGTCTGATCTTACTCAACTTAAAACTTAACCTCCGATTAGAAAATAAAAACTTTCACACCAAATTTTAGCTCGATATCTCTTAAACTACGATTGAAATCAGGGGGACAGGCAGATGGACATCTTTAAATAGACTCAGATCAGTTAGATGTATACTGTCATACATACCACGCCTCCTTATGGGCGTTACAAATAGAAGGACAAAATGAATATATCCTTCGCCCCGTGCGTGCGTTAGGTATTAAAAATGTGTTACTTTTTTCAATATATTCTTCCGCCTATTGGCTTTTCACCATCTTCTTCTCATCTCTTTCTACGCGGACTAACCCATATCCAATAAGTATCAGATATTTCCATACATATAAACCTCTTGCCATGGCATAAGTCCAAATTGCATTCAATTGCAGAAGAATACAACAAATTGCCATTCTACTTAATCTTCTCCGAGTTCCGAGTTAAAGGTAATCAGGAAACATTGCTGCCATCTTGTATAGTTGGCCGATTTGCCATCCAAGCAGCAAAATAATTATATAAATATTAGGATATCCTTGACATTATTTTTAAGTAAAGGAAGTTAAATTATCATAACCAACAGAAATTCTAATCACACACACTCACACAAATTGCAAGCAAAAGTTGTAGGTAACATTTTGAAATGTTTATGATGAAGCATGAATTGTACGGCAGCCTGAGCAAAGAGAAAAATTATGCGGGTTAAAGAAATATAAATGACAAAGAAAAGGAAATAAATATAAATATGTAATATTAACAATTAAGTATAAGATGTAGATCATAAATCGCATATTAATGCAGTGTAAGTCTATAAGCTGTGAACTTCTGGGTTGTTAGATAATATAGGAAAATATTTACACATATTTTGATGATTTTATGTTACTCTACAATTTTATATCTATAAGGCATTGAGTAAGAAAGAAAATAATTCGAATCATTAGAGCTATGTTCGAGGATGCAGTCCTCTCAGTTCTTCACAAGGGGAGCATCAGCCAAACAATTTATACTAACGCTGTAGTAAAACATGGATGCCCTCTATCGCCTTAACTATTTACTATCGTGCTGGATGAGATCATGAGTGAAGTCTGCCTAGAAAGAAGAGAAATTACATGGAGTCTCTCACGCCAAATAGGGGATTTGGATTATGAGGATGATATTTGGCTACTCTGGCATAAAATCTCCAACATGCGTAAGAAACTTGAAGATCTAGAAAGATTAGCGGACTTGAGATAAATATCAAGAATACAAAGCCATGAGAATAAACAATGTTAGCAGCAGGCTCAGCAAAGTGAGAGCGATATTCGGAAAATTGCAATCAGTAAAGAGAAGCTCACAAATATCCAGATGAACCAAGCTCACAATATTCAATGCATGCGTAAAGTCTATGAAAGTGAAACCTGACTCTAACACAGCAGGTATTCGTCAACAAGTGCTTCAGAGTCATATGCAGAATATTCTGGCCCAACACCATAACATCATGAAAAAGCTGGAAAGTATCACAAGGATGGCCCTAGCCTGAAATCCTCAAGGATTACAAAGCCGTGGTCGTCCCAAGAACACATAAAGATTCATAAAATTCATAAAAATTTGAAAAATTAATAAAATTCATAAAATGCATAAAATTCTTAAAATTTATAAAATTTATAAAATTAAACAATTTAAAAAATTCATAAAATACATAAAATTCATAAAATTCATAAAATTCATAAAATTCATAAAATTCATAAAATTCATAAAATTCATAAAATTCATAAAATTCATAAAATTCATAAAATTCATAAAATTCATAAAATTCATAAAATTCATAAAATTCATAAAATTCATAAAATTCATAAAATTCATAAAATTCATAAAATTCATAAAATTCATAAAATTCATAAAATTCATAAAATTCATAAAATTCATAAAATTCATAAAATTCATAAAATTCATAAAATTCATAAAATTCATAAAATTCATAAAATTCATAAAATTCATAAAATTCATAAAATTCATAAAATTCATAAAATTCATAAAATTCATAAAATTCATAATATTCATAAAATTCATAAAATTCATAAAATTCATAAAATTCATAAAATTCATAAAATTCATAAAATTCATAAAATTCATAAAATTCATAAAATTCATAAAATTCATAAAATTCATAAAATTCAGAAACTTCATAAAATTCATAAAATTCATAAAACTTATAAAGTTCATAAAATTCATAAAATTTATAAAATTCATAAAAGTCATTAAATTCATAAAATATTCATAACATTCATAAAATCTATAAAATTCATAAAATACAAAAAATTCATAAAATGCATAAAAAACAAAAAATTCATTAAATTTATAAAATTCATAAAATTCATAAAATTCAAAAATTCATAAAATTCATAAAATTCATAAAATTCATAAAATTCATAAAATTCATAAAATTCATAAAATTCATTAAATTCATAAAATACATAAAATTCTTAAAATTCATAAAATTCATTAAATTCATAAAATTCTTTAAATTCATAAAATTCGTCAAATTCATAAAAATCATAAAATCTATAAAATTCATAAAATTCATAAAATTCATAAAATTCATAAAATTCATAAAATTCATAAAATTCATAAAATTCATAAAATTCATAAAATTCATAAAATTCATAAAATTCATAAAATTCATAAAATTCATAAAATTCATAAAATTCATAAAATTCATAAAATTCATAAAATTCATAAAATTCATAAAATTCATAAAATTCATAAAATTCATAAAATTCATAAAATTCATAAAATTCATAAAATTCATAAAATTCATAAAATTCATAAAATTCATTAAATTCATAAAATACATAAAATTCTTAAAATTCATAAAATTCATAAAACTAATAAAATCCATAAAATTTATAAAATTCATAAAACTCATAAAATTCATAAAATTCATTAAATTCATAAAAATCATTAAATTCATAAAATTCGTCAAATTCATAACATTCATAAAATCTATAAAATTCATAAAATACAAAAAATTCATAAAATTTATAAAATTCATAAAATTTATAAAATTCATAAAATTCATAAAATTCATAAAATTCATAAAATTCATAAAATTCATAAAATTCATAAAATTCATAAAATTCACAAAATTCGCAAAATTCATAAAAATCATAAAAATTCATAAAATTCATAAAATTCATAAAATTCATAAAGTTCATAAAATTCATAAAACTCATAAAATTCATAAAATTCATAAAATTCATAAAATTCATAAAATTCATAAAATTCATTAAATTCATTAAATTCATTAAATTCATTAAATTCATAAAATTCATAAAATTCATAAAATTCATAAAATTCATAAAATTCGTCAAATTCATAAAAATCATAAAATCTATAAAATTCATAAAATACAAAAAATTCAAAAAATTCATAAAATTCATAAAATTCATAAAATTCGTCAAATTCATAACATTCATAAAATCTATAAAATTCATAAAATACAAAAAATTCATAAAATGCATAAAATACAAAAAATTCATTAAATTTATAAAATTCATAAAATTCATAAAATTTTTAAAATTCATAAAATTCATAAAATTCATAAAATTCATAAAATTAATAAAATTCATAAAATTTATAAAATTCATAAAATTTATAGAATTCATAAAATTCATAAAATTCATTAAATTCATAAAATTCATTAAATTCATAAAATTCGTCAAACTCATAACATTCATAAAATCTACAAAATTCATAATATACAAAAAATTCATAAAATTTATAAAATTCATAAAATTTATAAAATTCATAAAATTCATAAAATTCATAAAATTCATAAAATTCATAAAATTCATAAAATTATAAAATTCATAAAATTCACAAAATTCGCAAAATTCATAAAAATCAAAAAAATCTAAAAATCATAAAATTCATAAAATTTATAAAATTCATAAAATTCATAAAACTCATAAAATTCATAAAATTCATAATATTCATAAAAGTTATAAAAATTATAAAATTCATAAAATTCATAGAATTCATAAAATTCATAAACTTCATAAGTTTCATAAAATTCATAAAATTCATAAAACTCATTAAATTCATAAAATTCATTAAATTCATAAAATTCATTAAATTCATAAAATTCGTCAAATTCATAAAAATCATAAAATCTATAAAATTCATAAAATACAAAAAATTCAAAAAATTCATAAAATTCATAAAATTCATAAAATTCATAAAATTCATAAAATTCATAAAATTCATAAAATTCATAAAATTCATAAAATTCATAAAATTCATAAAATTCATAAAATTCATAAAACTCATAAAATTCATTAAATTCATAAAATTCTTTAAATTCATAAAATTCATAAAAATCATAAAATCTATAAAATTCATAAAATTCAAACAAATTCGAACAAATTCGAACAAATTCATAAAATTCATAAACTTCATAAAATTCTTAAAATTCTTAAAATTCTTAAAATTCAAACAAATTCGAACAAATTCATTAAATACATAAAATTCATACAATTCATACAATTCATAAAATTCTTTAATATCGTCCCTATACAGAGGCTTAACGGAAATAGAACGATGTTTGTACATAACCTTGCTTCATATAAAGGAAGAAACAAACAAATTTTTACTCGATCGGAACATCTCATTTGGTGCCTCTAATACAAAAGGCATAAAAGGATTCAACATAACTGTACACTTCAGTATCCTTTTACAATGTTCGATTTTGATGGAAATTTAACACTAACGGACCAACTTTTGAACCATATCCAACAATTCTTCCTCATGCTGTCCCTCAGTAGTCATGTCGCCCTCTAAATCACAATGTAAAGCGACCACAGTCATCGCAGCGTAAATGCGACGCGATTTGTGAAACTGGCAACCGCAAATGTCCGAAACGGCCTTTAAACCCCTAAAATAAGCTCAGCAAGACAATAACAAAAAACGGAAAATGTTTTCAAGCGCCTTTTAAAAAAAATCTTACAGAAAATGAAACAGACCTCAATATACAAACGCCCAAAGGTGCCCAGATGCATACCAACTGATAACACAAAGAGAAGAGAAAAAAAACTATATTTCTTACTTTTTATGTGAGCAGCACTACAAGTTGCAACAGCAATATTGCAACATTAAGATGACCACGGTTACAGCGGCAACAGCACAAGTCGAAGCTGCAGCAGCAACAGAAGTAGTAGTGTAAAAAATAACTAAAGCAGCAGTGAACACAAGAAAAAAAAAACATAATAATAACAAGCAACAACAAGTGGGGAGCCCTAAAAGTAGTGCAACCAACTACTTACTACAAAAAGTCAAGCACCGGGCACCACAGAAGACGGACACTGGACTACAATATTTTGCCACTTGCTGGCTCTTGTAAATGGCCATAAGTTTGCAATGTAACATTTCGAAGTTACAGTCACAGCACAACACAGTCTTAGCACAGATTAAAGTTAAGACAATCATTTGATGGCATGGGCTAAATGCTTCCTCCTCGGTCAATGCTGAACATTGGTGCTGTTACCAGCAAAGCCTTTGCGCCTGCGCGTTTACATGTTTATATGACTGCTGGTCGACTGCTTTGGCGGCGGAGTGTGGTTGGTGGCGAAGACTTGTTGATGTTGATCGCCGTAGAGACGAGACGCCCGTTTCGCTTTTAAAGCTTAAAATAAGCGCGTTATCGCTAAGCAACCGCATAAATAATAAGTCTTAAAGAGCAGGTAGACGCCTACAAAAATACTATGTTCAGGCAAGACAAAACAACAGCTTAAGTAAGACAACCCCCCCACTCTCCAGCTTAAAGCCAAAACATAAACTGGGCAAATGAAAAAAAAATATATTAACAATATGTTGTCCTCTGTGTTGCGTTTGGTAAAGATTGAGAGATGAAGTTGCTAAGGTTGAAAAAAAAATGCGAAAAAAAACGCAAAATTACAAACTTGTCAAAATAAAATATTTTTTGACAATATTACATGAGTCAACCTACCACAAACGGGTTTCAACTTAGATATAACGGTATAACGTTCAAAAGAAGGTGGAAACATCGTAAAATCATTCTTATCACATGTTATGGTAGTAATCGTAAGGTAGTTTTTGGAAAACAAATCAATGATGAAATTAAGGATTTCGGCATGTAAGAAATGGGAATGAGAAACGTTGGAGATATACATTGTCATCGCTCAGAGATAACAGTTTTAAGAACGAAATAATATTGTTATAAGATATTCACTGAGTTTCAAAAACTAATTTGACATTTTAGTACCCTTTGAATTGATATACTTAATCATAGATAAGACTCTCATTTACACCTTAGCCGTGATACGTCGAAATCTAACCCAGTTGAAATCTATAACTTATACAAAAAAAGAAACAAATTATTTAACATTTTAGAAACACACTTTAACTTTTATCTAACCACTAAAATCTCCCTTTATTTTACTGCTAGCCTTTTATTACTTCTTACAAAACAATTATCCTAATCAAAGTGTAAAATATTAAAAAGTCATTAACTACGTATTCATATTTAAATTTTCTCTAGCCCCCACCCGCCCCATTCATATAAGTATGTATGTAAAAGAGACTCATAAAAAACTTAAAGTTAACTTTTATATTTTAACACAACCCTGATAATTCATTTGCAGCGCCTAAGATTTCTTTGAAAATTTTCAACAACAATACCAGAACTATCATCTCCTAAATATATATTTCTTGTATATTTATTACCATACACACACACACACACGAGTTCCGAAAGGAACTTATGAAATGTGATTTGAAGATATTTTTATGAAAATGAAGAATAGATAATCAGTATATTTTATGACGTTTAGGCGAGGGCACTCGCCCCATCATAAACCATGGCAATGGTTAGCGTATGACCACAGAAGATGGGTTAAATGATTAAAAACTCTGTGGAGTTTATAAATAGAGGGAATAATATGGTTGTAGGTATGAAACTTGTTTATATGGTGTTGGTGGTGATTTTCCGTGGTTCGTTGTAATAATTTAAATGATAGTTTTGTTTTGGGCAAAAGTTAAAGAGACAAGAATAATCTTTAAAATTTAATAATTTATATAAAAGCTGAATAAAAAGTAAGTGAACATATTGACTTGATGGCGACGAATTAAGTTGGATGCTAGTAAGGTTATTATCATTGTCTGTGTCCAATTTCAGCTACCCTTCACCATTTGAAACAATTGAGAAAGTTTCAGTCGGGCAAACCGACTTAAACATTCCGTCGCCTTCAGTAAAAACATAAAATTTTCTTAACAAAATACAGAATTTGGGCACGATCGCGTTGTTCGCATTGATATAAGTACTCGATTGCAAAAGTGGGCGGAATAGTACATTTGTATGGGAGGTACCAGAAGGGGCGTGGCTGGAATCACAATTTTTACTACGAAAGTTTATCCTGTTATAGCTTAACAAAATACAGAATTCGGGCACGATCAAGTTGTGTTATACTCGATTTCAAAAGTGGGCGGAATGGTACTTTTGTACGGTAGCTACCAGAAGGGGCGTGGCTAGACATTGATTATCGTAGAACTTAAACTCCGCTTAGAGAATATATCACATTTTTGTTGGATAGCTATCACACTAATGCTGTAATCGGCGGGACGCTTAATCTCCCAAAAAGAACGAGATTGTTTGGGGGCGGAGGTAGTTATAGACCCATATTGCACACATTAGAGCGTAACCCGCCCATATAAAATAATAGTGCATATTAAATTTCACATCGATACGGTTGTAATTGCCGGACAGATAGATGGACACCTCCCAAAATGGGGAAGTTTGTATGGGAGGTGGAAGAAGTTTTTGTCTGATCGTCCTTATCTTAAAACTTAACCGCTTGGGGGATAGATGCTTCAATATAAACATTTCAGTTTGATATCTCTTAATCTGTGGCTGTAAAAGCGGCGACAGATGGACGGACACCCCCAAAAAGGGGTTGTTTGTGTGTGGGAGGTTGGGGTAGTTTTTTGTCTGATCTTGCTTATCTGAGAACTTAACTTCTGCTTAAAGGATAGAAGCTTGTATACAAAATTTCAGCTCGATAGATCATGGGACTGGCCGTGGCATAGTGGTTAGAACATTCGACTACCATGCGGGAGATCGCAGGTTCAAACCTGGCTCCAGTCATCTTAAAAAATTGTTTCTTTCATTGTCGGCTCCCCTCGAATGTTGTTGACAGCAACTTCGTAGTAGTAAGTGTCGAGTCAATCGGCGTGTCTAGTAAGAGCTTCTCAAACAGTGACGTTCGCATTCGTCGATAAACAAGTAGGTGCCGTTAGTTGTGAATCCAAAAATAAAAAGCGTGTTAATTCACAACAACGTGAGAAGCTATCCCATACCTCATTTATGGGGTACAAAGGGAAATTAAGTTTTAAGATCATAAACTACGGCTGACAGTTGGGGAAATACAGACGAACAACCCCTGTAGGGGGAAGTTTGTATGGGAGGTGGAAATGTGAGCTTGATGTCTTTTAAACTACGTTTGTAATCGCAGGGAAATTAAATAACAAGCTAAATTTCAAACTCAACATTGTAGACAGGACGAAAAACGCCGCAGTGGCACTATATGCGTGCAAGAGGGCAATGGAGCAATAAGCCTCGAGTTGTCCACTGGTTGTATAGTGCAGTAGTAAAACCGATAGTGCTATATAAAGTTGTTTTCTAGTCGAAAGAGCTTTCGTATATCTGAGATGGGACAGAGTATTGCAAAGGCCTACTTCTCGAAGCCTAGAGCCAAGAGCTGCGATTACGGCGTAGTTACTACTCTGGCAGAAATGCGACCGTACTTGGGGCAAATAGTTTAGTAAAGCCCGAAGTTGTTCGTGGCTGTACGCAAGATTCTATGGCAGCAAGGAGATCAGTGCAAAGTTTGCGTTGATTTACTTATTTTGGTTGAGGGTCGGTCTCGGTCTATGTTGGAGCTTTGGGTCTTGGTCATGATGTGTTTTGACGGTCAACGGGCGTAACAAGTCGGTGTTGAAAAGACTAACATGTTGATTTTGCATGGCAAATCGTGGCGTAGGCGGTTAGTCCGGTAGTTGAATAGGTCTGTACTAGTATAGGTCGGTTCTCACACAAAACACAAAAAATTTAGTCGAGGCGGACACCCCCTACGGTTAAAGACTATTAAAAGACAATTTCAGAATATACTTTTCTTTTTACATTGCACACTAGTTATTGCCCAAATGCGTTTTATTGCGCTGCCTATCAAAACAAAACTCATACCGTTGTTCAAGTTTTGTCAAAGGTTATTTTCTTTTGTGCTGTGACGAAGTGCATATCGCTGTATTTCGCTCTTTGCACACTTTTGACACCGACATCAATTTTGAATACTACATTTTCAAACTCATTTAAAACATTTTATGTTTGAGCTGCTTTGTTATTCGGTGTCCTATCGGAACAAAACCCAAGCTGGTCGGCGCTATCGCAGCTGAAACGAGTGCTTAGGAATAGAGTCTTAGTAGACTAGCTGTACCTACTTTTTGTTGCTACGGCAGCATGTGGGTTTTCTGTGCTGTTTGAGGCAAAGAGTACTGCTTTCGGATTCCTCTCTAGTCAGAGAGTTTGTCAGGTCCAAACATACCCCACTGGATCTTTTTAGTATCCGTCATGCGAAGGTTTTTCAAGTCCAGTGAGAAGAACCCACTAGGGCAGCACCGAAATGTATGGACGATTTGTTTTTGCGGAAATTCAATAATGCCCCTCCGGAATATTGTACCACTTGTTGTAAAAAATATATGGTGAAAATTTGAGTAATATCGGGCAATTGTCTCTCGTGCCTCAAAGAGGTCAAAGATCAAGTTCTTAGTAAATCCTTAGTAAACCTTTTGTTTTTTAATATTTTTCTATTAAGGAATTATTTTCTTTTGTCGCAAATATGTAATAGCCAAACACTGACATGTGTAGGCGGCGCCTCGGTCCTTTTTGCTAACTAGTAAAATTTTCAGAACCATCAAACTTTTATTATTAAAGGTTGCAAAGGTTTCTTTTAATTGGGGCGTGGCACAGCCTACTTTCACCGTGGCTTTAATGCATACTTCACCAACAACATACACCAAATATCAGATTTATACTTCTTATAGTTTTGACATACAGCCTTTTAAAGTTTCAAGTTTTAGACCACGCCCACGGATCCGATCCCGTTAATTTTCTGTTAGATTACGGATTTTGTTGCCAAATGCTTGCAAACAAATTTTAAAGGCGATTGGAGAAACAGTCCTCTAGATATTGCGGTTTCAAAAAGTTTAAAGTACCCTATTTTTACCATCGACCACAGAGCTAAATTTTGTAAAACTTTAAAAATGATCGGTCAAGCCGTTATCGATTCTGTGCGGTACTAAAAAATGCATTTGACCTTTGACCTCTTTGGAGCACGGCTTAAAGTTGTTCTATTTTCTTATATTTTGACCGTAGTCTTTCTAGAACACTTAAACACAGTATTCCGCTCGGGCATTACCGAAAATCCAAATGCGGAATATTCGCTTCCACCCTAGTATCCGCTTATGGGTTTGAACAGGCTAGTTGGGGAAGTGTTCTATGTGCAAACACATTGGGATGAGAGTGGGAATAGACGTGCTACTTATAGGTTTTTTCCAAGTGTAAGGAATGTTGGGAGGAATGTTGACATTTGAACCTTCTGAAATACTGGTACCTCGTATTGTGTGTTTTGTCTCTTATATGATGATATAAGGGATCTCCAGGAATTAGCGATATGTGGGTTTGGAAATGAGTGGAATGCGAGCGAGATGCTCTCTACTTCAGGGTTGTAGACTAGAGCAACGGAGTTTGCTGCCAAACTGTTTGTATGACATGGAGCTATTTAGAGATAGTTGTAGAAGCAGGTCTTTCCGTGGTGTCTGGGGTTGCAAAGCTGTCCGTTTCGGCGGCACTAGTCGCTGAACTACAAGGAGGTTAAACTAGAAGTGGTTCGAATACAAGGTCTCACTAGAGTCCTTTTTGGTACCGTGGATGACATGGGATACACACATATAAGGTCTCCCGGATTCAGACGAAAATAACCTAAGAAAACATGGTTGCCGTTCAACGTCGTGTTGTGGAAGGGGTTTAGAACTTCCCCAGTCTTCCACTGGTGAGTGTACTACATCCTTACAATGCAGTGATAACCTTCAATCTGCTTGGGGTATTTGGTGTGGAACGGTAGTAAATGAATGGAATGTGAGTAAGATGCTCTCCATTCTAGAAGTGTTGGCTAAAGCAACGGAGTTTGCTTCCAGACTGTTTGCATGAAGTAGAGCTATTTAGAGATATTTGTAGAAGCGCAGGGCAACCAATCCTGTTAAATCACAAATCGATAGCAGTTTTCCAGCCGGTAGCGTGGGGTTCAGCAGCCTCGAAACTTTTTCCAGACTGATGGGTGGTGTAGCCCCTTGGTTGAGTATCACAAAGGCTGTGGGTGGTATCAGAATCGTTGGTAGAGTCTTCGGGCTCGAATGTGGAGTTGCATTGCAACTGGAAGTTACAGACGCATGGAGTAGCAGAGTAAGATGGTATGATAGGCCTCACCTTGGCCAATGGGATGGAGAGAGGGATATTAGCCGACTCTGGAGCTTGTTGAGGCGCTCAGAATGATTCAATAATTCCTTTACAAAATGAAAATTCCAGGAGGTCAGAAGGTCAAACCTTTTTTATGGTCTAATGAAATGTTTTTAGTTTGAAGTCAAATGGAGTTTAAAATATATCCTAAAAAAAAATAACTTTAATTGGATATAACGAGGAGCCCGAGCTATGCCGTCAGATGGTTTTCGGAGAGTATGTCCAAGTCAAAAATCGCGTCTTTTGATTTCATCATTTGGTTTCATTGGCGATAGAGGCTTGTCTTATTATATGATGGTACTCGGCCGAAATGGCCGAAGTATGATGTGCAGAAATTTGTTAATAAAGGCCTGAATTATGTTGATCTCACGGGATGAAAGACATTATGATTCATATTCTCAACCAAAAATATTGTCTATTATTGCCATTTATCACTCCCTCACGAGCCTACTTTCACTTCGCCTTGACCTTAATAGTAGTCGAATACTCCTGTGACAGCCTATAGTACATCATTGAAGTCCCTACTACAACCTTGACATTGCCACTGAAACCTTTCCAAAATATGCAAATTTTTAACAATGAAATGACAACCTTAACCTTCAACAGCAGCCGCAACATCAGCCGCATTACAGCAGCAACATCAGCAACAAAATGCATTACCAGAATAGCGCAATTTATGCAACAGCCAACAAAATGTCACACTTCATTTACAAATACACGAGGAATAAAAAAAAATAAACTAGAAAGCTCGACAAAAATGTTGCATGACCATCGACAACAAGTTGAAGTAATACAAACGCATGCACACACACACACACACACACAGAAACGCACAGCAACAACTTAATTAAGAAAACACTCTTGGCGAGGCATCGTCAACAAACAAACAACATCTACGACGACAATGTTGATGATGACGACGACGACGACAACACCGACAGCAACAAAATATCAACATCAACGCAACGGAACAGATAAATTCTTGATACAAAAGACACACTGATGATGGAGACACACACCAACTCGCACAGAAAACAGTGCACAACAATCTGAAATGGTATGACAACAAAAACAGAGATTCCTTAAATCGTATGCCACCGCAATAAGATGAGCTCACCAACAACAACAGCAACACTGTCTGTAAATTGCAGCCTCATCAGCAGCCACAACAGCTAACTGCCTGTTGCTTGTAGCTGTGGCCGATGCCACTGCTGTTGCTGCCGCTGCCTCAACTGAGGCTGAGCGAGGAAAACATCAAAAAATCAAAAACGTGCCGAAAATATCACTTAATTAACATTTTTACGCTTGAAGCTTAAAAGGTAATTAACGCGTTCACTTAATGCAAACACTATTGAACATTCGAGTAATTGGACAACATGTCCATGTACAACAACAATTGCCCTCCCCTGATGCCACCACAAACATAGCTTAAAGCCATCAATTGCATGGACTACCACCGCACAGTAGTAGTGTATTACCATTCCTGGATAATTAGCATATGTCTCAAAATCTTTATTCTTAATGGCTTTTGGATCAAAATCCTTATTCCTAATGGCTTTTGTCTGTACGTGTTTGTATTAATTAATTCGATAATGCAGGTGTTTTTATGTTGAGATTTCTTTCAAAGGAAAAACAGTTTCTTTGAGTGATATTGTATATGATTTTTTCTATTTGGGTGTCAAAAATATAATTAAGTGATGATGTTTATGGCTTTTTTGGTAATGTATGTGACACTTTAAGATTTGTTTTGAAGATCAGTTTGTGTATTGTCTGACCTTTTTTTTTGTTTATAAGGGAAAACTGTGTTTTTAAGTGTGAGTGTTTGTGTTTAATTTATTCTAATGTATTATTTTGAGATTTCTTTCAGAGGGGGGGAAACAGTGTGTAAATTAATTAATTCGAGTTTGTTATTTTGAGATGTAATTGAAATATGAAAATAGTTCCGTTGTGTGATTTTGTATGTGGTCAGTTATTGCAGGTGTTTTATTTTGAGATTTCCTGGTCCCTTTAAGTGATAGTGTTTGTAAATAATTTATTATAATGTATTATTTTTTCAGATTTCTTTCAGAGGGAAAAACTGTGATTATATTTAATTTATTCGAATGTTTTATTTTGAGATTTTTTTCAGTGGAAAAAAAAAATAAAAATTGTTTTGAAGATCTGTTTGTGGACGGACATGTTGTGTGTGCGTGTGATAAATGTTTGTTTGGTGTATGGTGAAACTGTTCCTTTGCGTACCGTATGTCCCTTTGAGTGATATTGTTTATGGTTTCTTCTATGTAGGTGTCAAAATGTCATTAAGTGATAATGTTTATGACTGTTTTGGTTATGGCTGTGACACTTTAAGATTTGTTTTGAGGATCAGTTTGTAGTAAGCGAAAACTGACCCTTTAAGTGATATTGTTTATGACTTCTTCGGTTACGCAGAAGGTGGTCAAGTTAATTAATTCAAACGTTACGCAGCAGGTGACACTTTAAGATTTGTTTGTGGATGGATGTGTTGTGTGTGTGTGTGTGTGTGTTGTAAATGTCATAAATATTTGATTGGTATATGGTTAAACTGTTCTGCACGTACCAAAAAAAAAATATTGGTTAGTAGGAAAAAAGAAAAGTGCATTGAAGAAATTGTTTGGGTTTAGATTTGGTTTGATGATCTATCAATCTTATAAAAGAGAGAGTTTGATAGTTTTTTGGTATCAATTCAGTAGAATCACTCCAACGGCAAACAAACATGGAAGGAAGGAAGTTAAATAATACTAATATATCAGAGGAGGGAACTTACAAGAGGGTCTTCCAGCCGGACGAGAACCTCTTCGATTTTAAAGGAGATTGGACAATTCCCTCCAATCAAGAAGACCAGGAAGCAAAGAAGAGGAGAGTTAATCCGGAGGAATATTGGATAATTCCATGCAACCAACAGGCCTTCATTCATTTAGAGGATCATGGTGAAGAAGAAGATAATCAATACGCTGATGAGCAGCAGCAGCAGCCGCAGGAGGAGAATATACAACCGAGTGGTGATGGGGTTTGGCCATTATCCTGTCCGCACATCCAACAAGTCTTAAAACATTTAGACGATCAAGGTGACCAATTCACTGATGAGCAGCAGCAGCAGCCGCAGGAGGAGAATATACAAATCAGTGGTGATGGGTTTTGGGCAAGCCCCTGCAACCAACAAGGTTTCTATCTTAACCTTGAGGGAGATGAATTGAGGAATCATCTAGATGGAAATAACTATCTTCTAGTGGATGATATAAACGATTACTCATACAATTTTGATGCAATGGACCCCATCAACTTTGTACAGCAGGAGACAATGATTGTCGATGATGACGTGAAGAAGGACGAGGATGTTATCATCATCATCGAGGATGATAATACTGATGTAAAGGTTAAATACGATGACTTTTACTCATCTTCAGATGATTATTTATTTCATTCATTATAAAAATTAATATTAATAAAAATAAAAAATAAAAAAAGAATTAAATACACTTCTCTTTATTTAAAGGTTTTGGGATTAAAAGAAATGAAAATTGGGTTTTCATATAACTGAAAATAAATAAAATTATTTCAAATTAAAAAATAAAAAAAATTGTGTCTTTATTAAAAGGTTGGGGGATTAAAAGGAATAAAAATGGGGTTTTTATATAACTAAAAATAAATAAAACTATTTCAAACACAAAAAAAACTGACTTTATTTAAAAGGTTCTGGGATTAAAAGAAAAAAAATGGGGTTTGATATAACTAAAAATAAATAAAATTATTTCAAACATAAAAAAAAATTGTCGCTTTTTTTGTGGGATTGTGGATTAAAAGGAATGAAAATGGGGGCTTCATATAACTCAAAATAAATGAAATTATTTCAAATTAATTAAAAAAAATAAAAAAAATTGTGTCTGAGTTATTTCACATACATATTTCTTCATATGTGTTAATGTATTTGTGTGATCTGATTTATATAAAAGGGGGTGAAACATCTTAAACGATATCAGTGTTTTAAAAATATTTAAAGAAAGATGTCTTCCAACCATGAAGTTATAAAAGCATTTAATGCCTTTAATGAAAAAAAAAAATTTGTCAAACTTAATGAAATGGTACCGAATAAGGCATATCACATTGATGGAGCATATCGATCAACAACAAAATATGGAGAAACAGTCGTGCTACATTTAGAAGATGGACTCTTATATCTACCAAAGAAGTATAATACGTTGGATGATGATATGCTTGCAAAAATGTGTTTTGGGACGTTCTCAATCTCCAAGATTTTGATACATCAAGATAAACCTGAATCAACATATAAGTTAGAACTGAATGAATCTTTTAAATGTAATACATTTTACTCCACCTATTAATAAAAATGTCAATATATATATATATATATATATATAAAATTAAAAATGTATATAAAATTAAAATCTCAACAATGTGAGCTTTAATGGAGAATAAAGAATATATTTAAATTCAGTTATTATTCAGACTTTGAATACACAACACATTACGGAAAGTAATCCAATGGGTATTATTACACAATTCTTAACTGATTTTGGAAATTTTATTTTTGATGAGCACATCGAGCAGCTTACATCCTTTATAAATGAATATGGCGACTTTGAAGATATTTCAAACAAATATCAACCCTGTGAATCTTGCGTTCGCCAAAAAGCAGGAGAGTATACTGGAGACGTTACTAGTTTCTGTCCGTGTACTTTTCAAAATAGACAACAAGGAAAAGTAATAAATATAATTATGAATTATAAATCGTTGTCAAAGTATTGGCAGAATTTAAAATTATAATAAAAAGAAAAATAAATAATAAATAAAAATAAAAATAAACTAAAAAAGAAAACATGATTTTTATTTTTTTTCGTAGTAAATGGTTTTATTGTGGAAGAAAAATTGATTAATAATTTATGATTTAATACATAGAAATTTTAAACATAAATGACCACATTTAAAGGAATTAAAATGTTGATCCCTCTTATAATTATATGTAATATTATTTCCCAAGTATGTTAATACTTCTAAAGGTGGTTGAAGATTACCAAAACTATCGTAGTATTCGATATCATCATTATTATATTTATAATAAGCTACCCAATGTGTACCACACCCTTCATAGGAGTCCAAGTTGATAATTCCACATTCTCTAAAGTGTGGTATCTTTGGTAATCTATTCCTCATATATACTCCTCTAAAAAATGGAATATTTTTATATCCGAATTGTTTTAAATCTTTATCAGTTAGAGGTCTATTAGGTAGCTGCTTTATTAGTTTTTTGTTACATCATTTATGAATAATCCATATCCCTTCTTATACGGTTTAAGGTAAAGACCTTTTCCCATAGCTATTGCTTCCATCGTTTTGTTATGTCTAGAATTTTCTTCAAGTTGACTTTTGGCGTTCTTTACAGAATTTATAGCTTTTGCAATTGCTGATCCACCGGACGTTAATGCTCCCAAAGCTCCAAGTGCTGTGAATATGGGTATCATAGGAAGAAATCCTCCAATTTTCGGAACATTGATGATTCTTGGAATTATAACTTGTGATTTCTTTCCTCGAAATGATTTTTGAATTATTTTTCGAGCAGTTTTGATAGCACTATTGATATCGTGAGGTTTTTCCTTTTTTAAAATGATTGTTGCATTTTTTACAGCATTCCTAAATATTTTACTATTGGTTGATTTCTTTAGTTTATTCTTAGTCATTCCCATACCAAATTTCACTTTAGTTTTCATGGCGTTCGTAACAAGATATGCATTTATCTTTTCTCCAACAGTGCTATTTTTAGCGTTTACTCGTTCCCAAGCCCTTTCGATTAATTCCTTATCTGCTTGATGTCGCCTATTTATGTCAGAATAAGTATTGTATGCGATGTCATGAACTCTGCAAGCTGCATCCAAAGGATTAATTCCTTTTTCTCCTTTTTCCAACCGTTTCTGAAGTTTTGTGCCAGGTCCACAAAATTGATAACCAGGTAAATGAAGTTCCACTGGAAGCGAATTTATTAGATTATTTATGATTCCGCTCCCGCTGACGTTACTTTTGCGAATAATTTCCTTTTTCGGATAGACAATCATTTTATATAATTTTTCTAGAATAAGACAAAATATTTTTTTTTTTTTTATATATAAAACGTGGATTATTATAAAAAATATTTAGTTCTAAAGATGAAATTAGAAAAGCAACAATCACTAATTTTAGTGAGAAATTTAGACTTCACACAAAATATTGATTTTAAAAGAAGACATAGCTCCTTATTACCTAACTCTATTAGAGCTTTAATAGTTGGACCATCAAATTGTGGAAAGACAAATGTAATGCTTAGTCTAATAGAAAGTCCCAATGGATTGAAATTTAAAAATGTTTATGTATACTCAAAGTCTCTTTATCAACCTAAATATGAATATTTAAAAAAACTTATTTCATCAGTAAAGGGTATGGGATATCATACATTCTCCAACAACTCAGAAGTCATATCTCCAGATGAAGTAAAACCAAATTCTATTATGATATTTGATGATGTTGCATGTGAAAAACAAAATAATATTCGATTGTACTTTAGTATGGGTCGACATAAAGACGTTGATTCATTCTACTTATGTCAAACGTACACACGAATACCGAAACATCTCATACGTGATAATGCTAATATAATAGTTATATTCAAACAAGATGGATTAAATATAAAACATATATATAATGATCACGTTGGATGTGATATGAGTTTTGATAAATTTAATGAAGTATGTCGAGAGTGCTGGAAGGATAAATATGGATTTGTAGTTATAAGTAAAGATGATGAAATACATTGTGGACGATATAGAAAAGGTTTTGATGTATTCATACATGTTTAGTCAATTTTCTGCATTCACATTAAAAGGACGTATTTTGTTAATTTATATACGGTATAGAACCGGATAATAAATCGAAAAAAATTTGAATATATTTGAAAAGCTGTTCTGAAGCTGTTATAAGCTGTTCTGAAGCTGTTCTTAGCTGTTGTGAAGCTGTTCTGAAGCTGTTATTAGCTGTTCTGAAGCTGTTCATAAGCTGTTATTAGCTGTTCTGAAGCTGTTCTTAGCTGTTGTGAAGCTGTTCTGAAGCTGTTATTAGCTGTTCTGAAGCTGTTCATAAGCTGTTATTAGCTGTTGTGAAGCTGTTCTGAAGCTGTTATTATCTGTTCTAAAGCTGTTCTAAAGCTGTTCTTAGCTGTTCTTAGCTGTTCTGAAGCTGTTATTAGCTGTTCTGAAGCTGTTATTAGCTGTTGTGAAGCTGTTCTGAAGCTGTTCTTAGCTGTTGTGAAGCTGTTCTGAAGCTGTTATTAGCTGTTCTAAAGCTGTTCTTAGCTGTTCATAAGCTGTTATTAGCTGTTGTGAAGCTGTTTAAAGCTGTTCTATTAAATATACGATTATGGAGGAAACTATGTTGAAAGAATTAATCAAGTCAAGAAATATTTTAAAGAAAAAGTTTCAAAGTATAAAATTAGGTGAAGAAGCAATATCAAATAATTTAGAAAAAACCTTTAAACCATTAACAGAACCACTACAAAAGCTTGTTAAATTTTCAAATGATAAAATAAATAAATTAAATACTTCAACGAATGTGAAAATAATTCAAAAGAAGGAATTTAAAGATGATATTGTTACCAGTACACCTTTAAAAGAAATTATTAGACAAGAAGATGTCAAACGAACGCACATTAAAAACGTTGAAAAAGAGTTAAAAGACGATACTTTTTATTCGCAATCCGACGATGATGATGCTGATGATGATGATAATGATAATCAGAATATAATTAATCTATCATATTTGAAAAATCATAAAAAACTTGACACTGTATATGGTCCTCATAAAGATAGTAATGGAGAATGGAAATTCGGAAATGCTAGTTTGAAAATAAATAATGAAAAAATAGTAATTGGAAACCAACATTGGGCATATACGCCTGGTTTGTTTCAACTACTTTTCTATCAAAATCCAAAAAACTTCGATACATCCGAGTTAAATATCTATAAAAAGATAGTCTTATATACTAACGCTCATAAAGTAAATTATGATCCTAACGGACGAATTAAAGGAAATAAAGGAATGAAGTATAAAAATATAATAAGAAATTTTATTGATACTACTCACACTGGTAAAGGTTTAATGAGATTTAACCTCAATAAACCTAACTATATATATTGGGATGATCCTAATGAATTAGTAGAACGATTAAAACTGTTGATGGGATCGCAACAGGCTGGTAACAATAATCAATCTAATGAAATTATATCAATAATTGAAGAATTACGAGAATCCAATATTATTGAGTAGTTTCATAAACAAATGACGGTCGACAAATTTGGACATTATTATATGCGTAAATATAACTCAAAAGTTTCAAAAAACAATGTTTCGGAAACTTTGGGGATTATTGTGGATGAAAATTTTAACCTTAACGTCCAAAATAAAAAGATCAAAAACTTGGCATCCCCATCAGACGGAGCGGATGCGATCAACAAAACATACTTACATACACAAATCAACCACATGCAAGAAATTTTAAAGACAGATATCAGAAAGGAGGTTGTAAGTTTGAGAGGAGATATTGCTGTTATAAGTAAAAAAATAGATGATATATATAACTTAATGGTGTCATTATCCTCAACAATAAAAATAAATATTGTACAATAAAGATGCAAAAAAAAAAAAAAAAAAAATGGAGAAGAGACAAATAGTGGATGAGCTTCATTCACAAGCGCGTAAGAATTTTGTAAGGCGAAGAGTTATAATGAAGGGGATTGATGATTTGTGGCAGGCAGATTTGGTGGAAATGGGGAATTATTCAACAATTAACAATGGATTTAGATATCTATTAACTGTCATTGATACTTTTTCAAAATATGCTTGGGTTGAAGCAAGTAAAACTAAAAATGCTATTGATGTAACTAATGCATTTCGAAGAATATTAAAATTAGGTCGTACTCCCAAAAATATACAAACTGACGATGGAAAAGAATTCTTTAATAAAGAATTTGGCAAGCTGATGAAAGATAATTTTATTAATCACTATTCTACATATAGCGTGATGAAAGCATCTATAGTTGAACGTTTTAATAGAACATTAAAAGAAATGATGTGGAAGGAATTTAGTAATATCGGTACATATCATTGGATTGATATTTATAAAGATTTAGTTGAAAAATATAATAAAAATACACATCGAACAATAAAGATGTCTCCCATTGATGTTAAACATTCCAATGAAAAAAGGTTGTTGAATACTGTTTATAATCATCTTAAAATATTTAAAACTTCACGGTTTCATATTGGTGATCATGTACGCATCAGCAGATATAAGAACATTTTTGAGAAGGGATATACTCCAAACTGGACGACAGAAATATTTAAAATACGATTTATACAAAACACTAATCCCACAACATACTTATTAGAAGATTATGAAGGAACTCCAATAAAAGGTGGATTCTACAAGGAGGAGATTCTACGCACTCGTTATCCCAATACATATCTAGTTGAAACAGTGTTAAAAACCAAAGGTAATAAAGCTTTGGTGAAGTGGTTAGGATTTTCAAAGAATCACAACTCTTGGATAGATAAGAGCGATGTATTGTAAATTATATTTAATATATAATGTTATGAAAATAAAAATAAAAAAATTAATGTATAAAACCAAATAAACTCTTGTCTTTTCTCTTATTATTACATTAACTACTAGAATGATTAGAACATTGACATTAAGCGGTACATCTTCAATTTTATCTGCCGTTTTCTCTCCTCCTATTGAATTGGGGAATGATGATTTCGAATGTTGTCTAATTGATTTTCAATCATACAACTCTATTCCTAACGTGGATCATGATAATAATTTATTTCATATCGGTGATAAAATAATAGAAATTCCCATTGGATCATATGAAATACAAGATATTGTTGAGTATATAACTAAAAAATATAAGACTCTAAATTCTAATGCATCTATCAAAATAGAAGCTAACAATAATACATTACAAGTTGAGATAACATCCTCACATGAAGATGTATTTTTTAATAGAAGACGATCTATTGGTAAACTATTTGGATTTAAAGAAAACACTTTGAAATCAAATAAAACACATACTTCCAATCTTCCTGTAAACATTTTAAAAGTAAATATTATTCAACTTCAATGTAATATTATATTCGGATCTTACATGAATAACACACCATCACATATTCTTCACGAGTTTGCATTAGACGTTCCACCAGGCTATAAATTATCTGAAAGACCCCTAAATCTTATTTATCTGCCAGTAAACGTCAAGGAAATCAGTTCTATCAAGATACGGATTGTGGATCAGGAAGGACGATTAATAAATTTTAGAGGAGAAGAAATTACACTTCGAATTCACCTTAGACCGAGATAAATATGATTATATATAATAAATATAATAATAAAAGGAATAGTGTGAACATTCCTAGTCAATCAGCCAACTCAGCAAGACCACCTTTAACAGCAGAAAATAAACAATTTTTGAAATTATTAAATCTTCAGGTGAAGCGAGATGTCTGAAATACTAAATATTGATGAGAAGCCATTCTCATATGAAGATATAATTAAAAGGGACTATCATAGCTATGTCCCATATATTCAGTCTTATAAAAATAATGATGAAATAAGAATAACTATACAAAACCAAGATTTATATATTTTACCATCAGAAAGCTACCTTTACATAGAAGGAAATGTAAAAACAAATAGCAATGTCGAAACTGTTAATGCACGATTAAGAAATAATTGTGTAGCACATATGTTTGATGAAATACGTTATGAAATTAATGGAATTGAAATTGATCGAACTAGATATCTTGGTATTAGTAGTAAAATTAAAAATTACATATCTCTAAATACAGCGGACAGCATTATGATGAGTAATGCAGGATGGAATACTAATGGTGATTTATTTAGAAACTTATTTAATTTCTGCGTTCCACTTAAAAGTCTATTGGGATTTGCTGAAGACTTTAATAAAGTAATATGTAATAGTAAACATGATTTAATTCTTTTACGGACTTCAAATGATGGTAATGCCTGCTACTCAACTGATGAAAAGGAAGAAATACGTTTAACAATTACTAATATAACATGGAAAGTTCCACATATTCATTTATCGGATTATAAAAAGATTCAATTTATGAAGACTATTAAAGATGGAAAATCTCTACCTATATCATTTCGTAGTTGGGACTGTTATTTCAATCCTACATTTGCAGGTGGTACCAAACACAGTTGGAATGTTAAACTTTCTACAAACAGAGAAAGACCACGATATGTTATATTTATATTTGAGAAAGATAACAAAATCGTACACTCAAATCTGACTAATATGAAGGTATACCTCAATTCTGACACTTATCCATATGATGATTTAAACCTAAAGTTTGGAGAAAACCGATATGCTGTTCTCTACGATATGTATGCAAAATTTCAACAAAACTATTATATGAAGGAGCCACAACCTCTACTATCATACACAAATTTTAAAGATAATTCTATCGTTGTTGTTGATATTAGTCATCAGAATGAAACAATTAAAACTGGACCAGTTGATTTAAAACTACAATTTGAAACCGACACCCCCATTCCAAACAATACATCAGCATACTGTTTAATACTTCACGATCGCTTGGTGGAGTATACCCCTCTAACTGGAATTGTTCGAAAGATTATTTAAGTTATACTTACCATCCATTTTTTTCTTTGTGAAATTGAAAGACGTAATAAAAAAAAATATATTTTTTTTTTTGTTTAATATAAAAATTTTATTGTTGTTTTATTTACAGTTTTTTTTTTTTTTTTTTTTTTTTGTTATTTTATATTTTAAATCATTTAATATATAAATTACATATTCACTATTCATTATACACTATATCATATAACAGCTCATCTAATTCTAAGTTATTACAATTATCACTACTATCACAATTTCTTTCATTTTTATAAATATTTAAAATATCTTCTACTAAAACATCCAATTCTGATGTAGTAGTTATATTAATACAATCATTTGATTTGTAATGGTGCCACGCATATGTATTAACACCATCACTTCTTATTTTACGCTTAGTATCTATGTGAGTGAAAACAATTTTTTTAAAATTACATGTATATATATTATGTAATTTAGATTTGAATAGTAAAACATCTTCATAAATTTTGTTATGATTAAATAAACAATCTTTATAATCTTTTATACTAAATAATTTAATAACTGATTTTTTTACGCCTTTTGCCTTTTTAATCTCACTCTCATCTTTAAGAGTATAGGAATACATTTTGGGACCTAATCCAACGAATTCTGTCATTATTCTACCCATATTTTCATCCTTCATCATTCCTAATACTTTTTTATTTACACGAGGCATATTGTAAATATTATTCAGAGGATAATCTGATGTATCGAAATACTTTGCAACGTCATTTTTTATATCTTCATATACATCATCAGTTCTAATGGAATATATAAATGAATCGGTATCCATATAGTTAAGAGTAACATTATCACCAAATTTAGGTTTCATGTACTCATAATGAAAATCATACATTATTAATTTTGATAGTTCAAGTACACAAAACCCTAAATAAATTGGTTTATTGTACTTTACTTTCGTACGATTCATTTCTACACCCCACAAGTTTTCTGTGAATTCAGACATGCTATGAAAATTAGGTTTTGCGATTAGATCCCCTAATCCCAATTTATTCCTTCTTGTACGCTCCCACTGTGATACAATTTTTACATCCTTTCTCTTATCTACATTCTCCATAGTTTTACCATACACAGCATTGTTTAAAAGTTTGAAAAGATCTTTATCAAACGAATTGTTTGCCTGCGTTCTGTGATGTGTATTTAGATCTATATAATCTTTCAACCATGGAGACTGTTTAAAAGAAATAACTTTATGTATTTTTTCCAATATAAGTCCATGTTTCAGACACTGCTTCAAAACTCTATAATGAATCGCATAATTTTTCTTATCTGATAAATCGGTTACTAGTTTTTTAAACTTAGTATCTCCAACTATCTTATTTTCAGCACAAAACGGTAAGTCGTTATGTGCATCATGAATATGCTTAGGGTATACTATATCCGCAATATATATATATCCTATAGGCGAATCATCAGGAATATCACTTACGGGAGGTAAAAGAGTGACATCTTCTACCCATTTAAATTCTCCCTCAGGAAGCGGTTGAGACATTGCTTTACCATACAAATTATTAGCATCAAAATACATTAGATACTCAGGATGTTTATTGGGATCAAAATCATCCATATATTTATTGTTGGCTTTGGTATATCTTTTACAACATTGCGTTATACCACCGCGAATACCCATTTTTAATACATTGTGCATATCCATATCTGTTAATAAATCCAACTTTATATTAGTTGTTTTTAACATAGCATCCCATGAGAGCCCAGGTGCAGTGTAATAATGACTAGGATCTAAGTCATAAATACTTTTGCATGTTTTTTTGAAGTTCTCAAAAACATCTGTAAGCAAAAGAACATCAGTCTTTAAATACAGCTTCAAATAATCTTGCATTGTAATGCAGTTGAAGTCACTCCATACTTTTTGGGCGTGAATATAATCTTCCATAGAACATTCCTTATTATAGAGATTACTATAAAATGCTTCTATTGGTGGAAGTTTTGTCTCACTTAATTTTGAGAATGAATTTAAATATTCATATGGGAAAACACCCTTTCTTCTCATGAGAGTAAATTCTCGTATATCATTGTAGTGGGAGCTAACTGAAATCATCTTATCATCACTTAGATTAGCAGCTAGTTCATCTAGACCGGCTGCCATAAATCTAAGTGAGTCTAAGAACCGCAATTCAATAGAATTAAATTCATCTAGCTGCAATGATTGTGATAATGAAACATATAATTCCTTATTTAAAGGAATTACTTTAGGATCATTACCGCAATCTGATTCATGAACTAATTCTTTTATAAAAAGATGTGAATCATAACCCGAATAATTGTGAAAATATATGGGTATAAATTTAGGGATGCTGTAGTTCACATTGCAACTATTATGTGCAGCACCTCTAAACTTGCCAGTGAAATGACAGTGATCCCTTACGGGGTTTTCATCACCAAAACCCTTTTTGCAAATATGGCAAACAGTTGCATCCCTATACTCTATTAATTCGTGAGGAGTTAATGGCAGTATACTTTTTTGCATATCTTTTCTTAAGTAGTTTTGATGAATTAGTTGAATTTCTTTTCGTAGATTTTCAACGAAATGTCTAGCTACATTTTCGTCTTTTTTTCCTACAAATTCAACTAACTTATCAAAACTATCGTTATAACTACATTTTATATTAAAGCTATAAGCACATGGTACGTGCTTTTTTATAATTCTACCACTACCACTATTACTACTTACACCATCCTCCACATCTTCCAATATGCACTCAAAGTCCGCATATATAACAAAGGGAACTTTTAATTGTCGGTGGTGGCTGGAGAATTCCAGTACTGCATCCTCAGCTGTAGGCATATGTGTAACGACTCTACTACACTCTTCCTTATGTTTTAAACTAAGACGTTTTTCACGAGTGTAGTGGAGACAGGTGTTACACAGATACATTTTATGACCATCGGAACTCATTTGTTTTCCCAACAATCTAAACAAAAAAAAAAAAAAAAAGAAGAATAAAATTTTTATTATATAGAAAATTATTAATAATTAGTTTACCTATAAAAATAATAAATTCATATTTAGATACTTACTTCGACATATTTTTCACTAAAATGTAGTGAAACTTTCCTTCACCTTCCAGCAACAACAAATTTACATGTATCTCCTTTTCTCCTTGTGTTCTGTAGAATGGGCCAATGACTTCATTATTCTTTGTATTATACCCAAATACATTAACACTTATGTCATTATTATCCTCGAATATTTTCACATCTTTTATAGATACGGGAAACGTCATTTTTGAGAAATCAAGTGTAACATCACCCACTTTAATTCTCGATTCATTAATATTTTCAATATTATATGAAGATGGAAGGGATGGATTTGAAACTTCCAATTTGTAAAAAGCAGCAATCAAACACCATTTAAAACAATTGTTGTCATAATTTTTGATGTTTATACATGCATGCTTCACTTCCAATGTCTTTGGACTCTTCACATAGTTCGAACCAGACGTTAATTTGCATTTATAGATATTAATATCTAAATACTCGATTTTAGTCAAGGTCCATCCAGAATCTCTCTCCTGATATTCAGACATAACATTTTTCATTTGATCCATCTCACTTTTGAGAATATCGGTAGAGTTGCTGGATCTGGTTAATATTGTATTTGTAGTGATGTGGTATGCCTGTTTCAATTTAAAATCAATTTCGTTCAATTTGACATATTCAGCCGTAAGCTGCATATTGAATTTAATCACATAGTGTTGTGCTATGCTATTATCCAATAATTTTGTAATATATGTGCTAGCAACCTTAAGGTATTCATCAACATCTAGATTTTCGTTTCCTTTTTTATATCTATATGTTGCAATACGGTTATTGTAAGCACTTTTTTTTAATGTTATTACATCTGAAACCGCTTCTAAAATATTAATTTTATGTGAATTGGTAGCACAATGTGCAAACCATTCATCTCGTCTCTTATTAATGTTGCAGTCTTCACATCGAACGATCATTTCTCCCGAAACTTGGGGGGTTACATCAATTCGCTGACGTTTAGCATTATTAATTGTTTTAGAAGCGCTCATATTTTTACGTTTGGCTGCTACTGATGTAGAAGGTAGTTCAATCATTTCATTGGTTTTTTCTTGAATATTGGTTTGGAGAATAGTAGAGGGGAAGTTGTTGGATTCTTCTAGTTGTTGTTGTTGTTGTTGATGATAAGATTGTTGCTGAGGATAAAGTTGTTGCTGCTGAAGATGATATTGATGTTGCTGAGGTTGTTGTTGGTGGGTATATAACTGTTGTTGTTGAGGATAAAGTTGTTGCTGCTGAAGATGATATTGATGTTGCTGAGTTTGTTGTTGTTGTTGAGGGTAAAGTTGTTGCTGCTGAAGATGATATTGCTGCTGCTGAGGTTGATGTTGTTGTTGAGGGTAAAGTTGTTGCTGCTGAAGATGATACTGTTGTTGCTGATGATAAGATTGTTGCTGGGGATAAAGTTGTTGCTGCTGAAGATGATATTGATGTTGCTGAGGTTGTTGTTGTTGGTGGGTATATAACTGATGCTGCTGAGGATAAAGTTGTTGCTGCTGAAGATGATATTGATGTTGCTGAGGTTGTTGTTGTTGGTGGGTATATAACTGTTGTTGATTTACGTTATACAGTTGACAAAATTCCAAATGTTGTTTTTGTTTTGATAATGTTAACGAAACATATCCACAAATCAAGCAAGGGTTGTGAGCCTTGCTATGCACTTTTAAACTTTTTTGACTTTTAAATGTCTTTTGACAAATGTTACATTTTAGATTAAATGAATCCATATTTTTATATTTTTTTTAATTTAAATTTGGAAGTGTACGGAAGAAAAATTAATATGACTTTACTCTAGGAGGGAGTTTAGTGAATTGTTATGAAAAAATAATCTTAAACCCAAACAATATCTTCAATACACCTTTCTTTTTTTCCTACAAACCAATATTTTTTTTTTTGGCACGTGCAGGACAGTTTAACCATATACCAATCAAATATTTATGACATTTACAACACACACACACACACACACACAACACATCCATCCACAAACAAATCTTAAAGTGTCACCTGCTGCGTAACGTTTGAATTAATTAACTTGACCACCTTCTGCGTAACCGAAGAAGTCATAAACAATATCACTTAAAGGGTCAGTTTTCGCTTACTACAAACTGATCCTCAAAACAAATCTTAAAGTGTCACAGCCATAACCAAAACAGTCATAAACATTATCACTTAATGACATTTTGACACCTACATAGAAGAAACCATAAACAATATCACTCAAAGGGACATACGGTACGCAAAGGAACAGTTTCACCATACACCAAACAAACATTTATCACACGCACACACAACATGTCCGTCCACAAACAGATCTTCAAAACAATTTTTATTTTTTTTTTCCACTGAAAAAAATCTCAAAATAAAACATTCGAATAAATTAAATATAATCACAGTTTTTCCCTCTGAAAGAAATCTGAAAAAATAATACATTATAATAAATTATTTACAAACACTATCACTTAAAGGGACCAGGAAATCTCAAAATAAAACACCTGCAATAACTGACCACATACAAAATCACACAACGGAACTATTTTCATATTTCAATTACATCTCAAAATAACAAACTCGAATTAATTAATTTACACACTGTTTCCCCCCCTCTGAAAGAAATCTCAAAATAATACATTAGAATAAATTAAACACAAACACTCACACTTAAAAACACAGTTTTCCCTTATAAACAAAAAAAAAGGTCAGACAATACACAAACTGATCTTCAAAACAAATCTTAAAGTGTCACATACATTACCAAAAAAGCCATAAACATCATCACTTAATTATATTTTTGACACCCAAATAGAAAAAATCATATACAATATCACTCAAAGAAACTGTTTTTCCTTTGAAAGAAATCTCAACATAAAAACACCTGCATTATCGAATTAATTAATACAAACACGTACAGACAAAAGCCATTAGGAATAAGGATTTTGATCCAAAAGCCATTAAGAATAAAGATTTTGAGACATATGCTAATTATCCAGGAATGGTAATACACTACTACTCCGCACACATACACACACACACACACACACAGGCACACTTGCATACATTCTTACCTTAATTTTATACAGTCACAAATGAAGCTTGTCCCATTTCACGTCGTTTGTCCTGGCTAGAATGCTCAAAGCTGTAGCAAATTTTTGTTCCTTTCATGAATTTTGGGTTTCTTTGCATTGTGTGTGCGAGTGTTTTTTCTTTTCTTCTTTTGTTTTTGGCTAAAAGCGCCACATGGACAATGGTCTCCTTGTGGTGTTGTTGATTTTATTTAGACAAAAATCAATGTTCATTGGCCACTACGCCGTTTGGCTTTGTCCGTTCATACTTGTGCTTATGGGTGGCCTTTTTGCTGAAAGTTCTTTGGCGGTTGTTCTTGTTGCAACAATCTGTCGCTTGGCCAAAAGACAAACAACATTTTCCAATCACCAAAACATTCTATGAATATAATGAATCCAAGCCTCCCCATCACTACATTTGGCACGGTGTTGTTGCCGTGTGTTGTTGCCCTGTGTTATGGGCTCTCATCACTTACTCGCAATTCATTACCATACTTTTAGCATTCATTTACGCATTGATGACTTTACTGCACCACACACGCACACACACAGTGGCTGCTTACCAGAAGCGTTTTTGCAAGATGAAGAAGAGTGAACGGAAAAAGCGAAAAAAACAAAAAACAAACATATCAAAAATTCAGTTCAGAAATTTAAGACAACAGGAGTGAAACCAACAAAATATGCGACAAACGTTCAAACGTTGTCTACAGGTAGGAGAACTTTTACAGAAGTCTGTGGAAAAATGCGACAAGGAATGGTGAAATGTGAGAGCTGTATGAAAAAATAATCAGGAAGGACTTCAATATAAGTTTTAGAGAAATACTTAATTTAGTGAAACAATATTTGCAAAAGAACTTAATTGAAACGAATACTATTGTAGGGAATTGTGAACAAAATATTTGAGAAATTTCTACGAGAGAAAGTTTGGATTTGCAACAATGTTTTTGGGTTGAAAGGATACAAGTCTTGCATCCATTGTACCTGATCCCACATATTCGGTCGTCAAACGTCCATAAGTCTTATATCAGTACCGCATTGGCTCCATCCTTCACATCATTGGGAGTGAGGTTGGCAGATGCTACCTTAAAATGATAAAGATTTATTAGTAGGATCTTCATCACTGGGTATGTCGATTAATGTAATCTTGTGATCACACTCGTTAGTGATGGACTCAGCCACTATCATTTTCAAGTAGCACGTCCTCGTCAACTTCTATGCTACTGGTGGGTTGGTTAGCCTTATCATCGCGATCTCCCGCTTTTGGCTTCTAATAACTCCCTCAAATGTTGGATCTGTATCAGAGTTTCAGGGTTGAAAGGACAAAAGTATTGTGTCCATTGCACTGGATTCCACATATTTGGTCAGCGACCGTCGGCTTTATCCTTCGCAAGATGAAAAGTGAGATTGACAGATGCTGCCTTACTTCGATGAAGATTTATTTGTTGTAGGATCTTAATCCTTGGGTACCTGAACACTGTAACCCCATGATTCGTCGCGTTAGTGATGAACTCATTCTCTATCATCTTCGAGTAGCACGTCCTTGTCAACTTATTCGCTACTGGTGTGTTTGTCAGCCTTTTCCTAGGGATTTCCAGACTTTGTCGCCTAATAACTTTGTAACAAAGTTTCGGGGTTGAAAGGACACAAGTCTTGTATCTACCTGATACCACATATTTGATAGTCGACCTTCTATGGCTCTTACATATATCAAGACCTAATCGGCTCCATTCTTTGCAAGATGGAGAATGAGGTTGTCAGATGCTGCCTTACTTCGATAAAAAGATTTATTAGAAGGACATTCATCACTGTGTCCTACTAACCTCGCGATCACTTTCGGTAGTGATGGACTCATCCACTATTACCTTTTAGTAGCACGTTCTCCCTAACTTCTTCTCTAGTGGGGTGGTTTGTCAGCCTTATCATCGGAATCTCCCTCCTAATTATTCTAATAACTCCCTTAGATGTTAAATATGTAACAGAGTTTCGGGGTTTAAAGTCGTCGACCGAATATTTACCTCATGGGACCTTCATACCTGGATACCTCGATCACCCTAACCTCGTCATCACACTCGGTAATGATAGACTCATCCATTATCATCTTCCAGTGTCACGTTCTCGTCAACTTATTCGCTACTAGTGTGTTTGTCAGCCTTTTCCTCGGGATTTCCAGACTTAGTCTCACCCAAACTTCTACTCAATGTATCCACTCTGTATAGCCTTAGGGATATACTTGTGAAACCAACCTGAGTTTGACCGTTCGACTTATCCAGGTATGTAAGGGTTCCTGGTTCAAAAAGGGTTGCTAGTTCCCACGGAGTCCTTAACCTTGACAACTCTCTAATCTCTTGTAGAAATAGAGATTTTTGATTTATTATTATCCGCAGGATTTTTTGTGATTCAGTAGGCGAGTTTTTCGGGATCTAAACTCAAGCCCTTAGTCTAGGTGGAACTGCCTGTCTTTAAGATTTGGCCCGGCCAAACCTCCCCTACAAGACTCATGGCGGGCCAATCAATTTAATGCCGCACTGAAACCAATTCGCGTCTTCTTAGACTGTACGGGACCAAGATTTTAATCAATGATGTTCATAAATACCGTCAGAAGAGCTTCTTACACGAGACACCATTTATGTTTAGGGATACGTCCATCCTTGAATCCTTCGTCCAAAGACGCCAATGACTAGGCTGTACTTCTGAGTATCGCTAAACACCTGCCAAGCACTGTGAAAGGCCACCCAGTCCTCCAGATGGGGGTCCATGCCTTCATCAGAGCAACGAAATGTCTTGACAGTGACGTTGGCCGAACAGAATAGGAACATGTGGTGCGAAAATCTTAAAATGGTATCACAACGGGACTCATACTAGGACCCAAGTGAGCTGTGTTCAACGTGGCTGCCGAATTAACCTAACCTAACCTAACCTAGATGAGGGTCCCTCTTTATTGCCGCATTATACTGACCACTGCCTTTTCAACAGCCAATTGTTGTTTCCTTCCCGTGCAGTCTGCGAAGACGTGGGTTAGTCAGTTACATTTATGTTCAGGGATACGTCCATCCTTGAATCCTTCGTCCAAAGAGGAAAAGGATTAGACTTTCCTTCTAAGCATTGCTAAAAGACTTGTCAAGCACTGGGTGGCTTTAAGGCCTTCCCAATAATAGTTTCTTTTAAATGGGGCGTGGCACAGCCAACTTCCACCCAGGCTATAATTCATTATGTGCAAAAAACACATACCAAATATCAGCTTTATACCTCTTATAGTCAAAAAGACATCTGTTGCTCTTTACTGCTGTAAAGAAGCGCTGGGGACTGTCCCAAAGTTCAATGTGTGGATTTAGATAGCAGTACTAAGGAAGTCATGAAGTTATGAAATTTGTTAAGTAGTTTTTGTGTTTACCCGTTACAAATATTTTATATATATCGCCAGAGAGCGCCGTAATGTAATGATATTAGTTTGTACGTAATATATACCATAGCACCTGATCATAGCGCCACATTTCCCCAGACTTACCTGTTACCCACAAAAACACACATTGTGCATTTATGGCTTTGTAGTTTTTTTTTTTGTCTTGCCTTACTGAAACTTTGTGTGACCGTCGCCGTAGTGTTTGTATACGAAGAAGAGCCTCTTAAATGTAATTTAATTAATTTATTCACATTATTCAATGAAGCGCAATTCTGAATGCGTAATTACACTGCCTCTGCATTTGGGTTGCGATGTTGGCCATTTGGGCAGTGGCGAAACAAAAAATCAATCGCATTCTCTGGTGTAAAAACACCAAAAAAGAACCCTCAAAATGTGTTATAGATGCCATAGGATGGCTGCTGCTGTTGTAGCTGTTGCTACAGCTGATATGGTCGATTTGGACCACTGATGCCCAAAGCAAATGGCCAACGGAGTCGAGAACATGCTTGAGAGTAATGCGTTATACATTTGGTTGAGGGTGATAATTAATTGGTTTGGAGGTGTAGGAATAATCAACAGATGACAGAGAGAGAGAGAGAGGGAGAGAGATTGAGAAGTAGAGTGTTTTGATGGAAGATAAAAACGATAGGTAAGTGCCCTAGAATGTACCACAGACTGTGGGAAACCAGTAGCTATCATTGTTAAAGGTAGGCTTCCATACCAGGACCAGGCACAATAAACCCCTTTGTCAGCAAGGCGCTTAATTTTTTTTTCAGTGAATTTCAGTTTTAACTGCTGTGTACGATAGTTTCGTCTGCATATCACTGTCACCATTGTTTCCAAGTTATTATGGCTAATTATCAACTCCCACGTTTGGTTAATAATCGCTACCTATACAGCAAGTACCTATAAATATCATTTCAATGCACACTGAGCTCTCACATATTTCATTCTGGGTATTTTAGGCAAGCGAGCATTTAGATGGACTAAATGCTGCATTAAAGCACTGATAGATGTTGCAGCATCTTCAACATCACTGTTCAATCGATTCTAGGTAACAGTAAACACAAAACTGATTTTTCTATTGTTAATTCAATTGCTTTCGAATTTTAGATGCTTCAGCTTCAGCAGCTGCGGAAGAGATTTTGAAATTACGCAGAAAAACGACTGCGAAGATATTTTCACATTAACAAACAAAAAATAATTACCACATAGGTGGTTTGATGGAAGACATTAATCGCTTCGAACAGTTTTGTGATAAGATTCATTTTTCGCTTTACAAAGAGATTTAAGAAAAGATCAATTCAGAGTTTTAAATAAATAGAATCAATAACAAAAATAGTTAGAATGCCATCATTGCAACATCCACTCGATATAATCTGCATAAGGAAGGTATATAAAATGAGTTCATAACCAGCAAACTAAAGCCAAACTATGAGTAGTGAACAAGCAGAACTAATGATTCAGAAATCTTTCGTGAATCACCAGTGATTTTGCCATAGGAATGAAGTTGTTCTTGTACAACCAAAGTACTTTTATGTACACTAAAAATACTTGTTAGTACAACAGAAGTACTTTTTGGTAAACCCAAAGGTTTTTTTGTACAACAAAAGTACTTTTTGACAAATGAAAGTACTTTTTTGTCCACTTGGTATGACAAAGTACTTTTTAGAAAGAAGCAACGATTTTAGGTACAAAAATTACATTTAATAAAACTAAATAACTTTTTGGTACAATAGAAAACTTGTTGGTGCAATAAAATCATTTTTTGATTATGATTGTACTATTTGAACAATCAATGTACTTTTCGATAAAAGAATGATGACTTTTTGTATCACAAATTTACTTTCTGAGTTCTTTTGATTTTTTGGTGCAATATAAGTACTTTTTGATAGTAAAATGTACTATTTGGTATAATAAAATAACTTTTTGATAAAGCAAAAATGTTTTTTTTTTATACAACAAAATTGATTTGTGATACAACATAAGTAGTTTTTGTGACAATAGACAACTTTGTTGGTAAAATAAAAGTACTTTTTTTTTTAAAAAAGTACCATTTGGTACTATTAAAGTCCTTTTTGATGAAGCAAAAATGGCTTTTTGTACAACAATATTTCTTTTGGTACAATAAAAGTACGTTTTGGTTCAATAGAAAACTTTGTTGGTACAATTAAATAACTTTTTGATAAAAAAAAGAAGAATTTAGTAATATATATAAGTACTTTTTGATATAGCACAAATGGCTTTTGGTATAACAAAATTTCTATATGATGCAACAAAAGTACTTTTCGGTTCAGTAGAAAATTTTTTTGGCGATGAAAGTCCATGTAGTACAATAAGTGTACTTTTTTATAAGAAGTACTGCTTTTTGTTACAATAGAACTACATTTTGGTAAAAACAAAAGTACGTCTTCATACAATAAAAGTACTTTTCACAAAAAAGTACTATTTGGTACAATAAAAGTATATTTTGATAAAGCAAAAACTAATTTTCATACAACAGAATTTCTTTATGATACAACAAAAGTACTGTTTGGTACAATAGAAAAGTTTGTTGGTACAATTAAAGTTCGTTTTAGTACAAAATTATTATTTTTGTACAATATAATTACTTGTGGGTACAATGAAAGTTCTATTTGGTACAATATAAGTAAATATTTATTTACTATTTTAACTTTTTGGTACATTAAAAATACCTGTTGGCCATAAAAAGAAAGTTTTTTTTAGTTGGTAGAAAAAATTTAATATTTGGTATAATGAAAGTACTTTTCGGTACAATAAAAGCTCTGGATACAATATTAGTAAATTTCGGTATAATAAATTTGCTTGTCTGTACACTAAAAGTTCTTGTTGTTGGTACAAAAAAAACTACTTTTTGATACAAAAAAAGGTAAATTCTGGGACAACAAAACTACTTTTTGTGTACTATAAATGTACTTTTTGGTACAATAATTGAAGTTTTGCTACAAAGTAGACTTTTTGGTACAATAAAATGCTTCTTAATACAATAAAGGTACTATTTACCACATTTAAAGTACTTTTTGGTACAATTAGAATAAATACTAGCGCAATGAAAGTACTTTTTGATACAATAAAAGTAATTGTGAGGCTAATACTAATGCAATTATACAATAAAAGTACTTGTTAGAGGAAAAATATGTTATTTGGAATGAAACAAATTATTTTTGTGATAATAAATGCCATGTTTGGGTACATAAAAGTATTTTTTGATACATAAGAAGTACAATATGAAACAACAAAAGTATTTTGGGATACAATCAAAAGTATTTTATTGGTAAATTAAAAATGGGTTTTGGTACAACAAAGGTACTTTTTGGATAATATATTATAGATGTACTTTTTGGTACAATGAAAGCACATTTTTTGGATAACAAATGTATATTCTAGTACAAAAAAAGTTTAGTACAATAAAATGATCTTCTAATAACATTAAAGTAGTTTTTACTTAAATTACAAGTAAGAAAGTTTCAGTTGGGTACACCGATTTATAATTAACCTCACACTAAGTAAAAACATACAATTTGCAAATATAAAAACCTAAAAGTGTTCTGTAAGACACCAGAAGGGGAGACGCTGGACTTCCAATTTTTTCCCCAAAATATTTACTAAATACAGAGTTTGGGCACGATCACGATGGGTGTATTGATATTATTACTCGATTCCTAAAGTGGACGGAAGGAACGGGAGGTACTAGAAGGACCTTGGCCATGTAGCCCAAATGTTATCCCGTTTGTAGTTTTGGGAAAATATTAACCAATACAAAGTTTCAAAACAATTAGTTACATTTTTCGAAAGTTATCATGCGTAGCAGTCAGACAGACGAACATGGATAAACGAATTAAAAAGTCATGAATCGAATTTTGTTCAAAACCAGTAAGAAAGTTTCAGTCGGGCGACCCGACTTACATATACCATCACCCTCAGTAAAATAAAAAAAAATGCTATTATATTGATATTATTACTCGATTTCTAAAGTGGGTGGAGTGGTAAATTTGTATGGGAGGTCCCATAAGAGGCGCCGCTTTTTCTCCAAAACTTTATCCTTTTATAACTTAATAAAATACAGAATTGGGGCATGATCGTGTCAAGTGTATTGATATTGTTATTCCATCTCAAAAGTGGGCGGAAAGGTACATTTGTATGGGAGGTACCAAAATGGGCTTGTCTAGACTTCCAGATTTTTTCTCCAAAACTTTATACTGCTTGAACTTTACTAAATACAGAATTTGGTCACGATCGCGGTAGTTCTAATAATAATATTAATCGATTTCTAAAGTGGGCGGTACCAGATGTGTGTGGGAGGTACCAGATAGGGCGTTGGTAGACTTCAGTTTTTTCTCAAAAACTGTATCCTGCTATAGCTTTACTAAATTAAGAATTAGGGTACGAGCGCGATGGATTTATTGATATTATTACTCCATATCTTAAGTGGGCGGAAGGGTGAATTTGTATGGGAGGTACCAGAAGGGGCGGAGCCATGTATCCCATTTGCAATACCGTAAGTAGTTTTGGGGAAATATTAACTCGTGCAAAATATTAAGACATTTGGTTGCGTCTTTCGAAAGTTATCGTGCGAACCAGCCGGACAGCCACCAGACGGACAGACAGACAGACGGACATGGCTCAAATGACTTAAAAAGTCATGAATCGGATTTGGTTCTAAGAAATCTAGGGTCTGAAGTGACTCCTTCTATGTGTTACACTTTTGGGTCGTATCAAATGACATATGCCCTCATCCCTAAGGGTGATGGTATAAAAAGCTAGAGTCTATAGTGAATATTCCAAGTAGGAACCCAGTAGGGAGTGTCTGCAAGACATCCTCAAGGATAGGTGCACGACCATAGTAAATTGTTGATGACACGTAGGGGACCGTCCATACAATTCGTCGACGAAATTTTCATACAAGTGTCCGCTTTGCCATGCACGATCTGATGAGCGACAATGTCGGTCAAATTGTCGTTGATGCCTAAATAAGCGACATGTCGCCCACACAATCATGCACGGCATAATGACCGACAATGTCGTTCAAATTGTCGTTACCAGTGCTTTATAACTTAAAATAACAAATTTAAGTAGTTTTATTGAAAACGTGCGATACATTGACCGTCACGCTCTGTTGTTTCCAACAAACTGAAAATTTATTACTTGTAATTTCCTCTCTACAATTCTATGTCGTTATTGTTCCGTGACATTGAACTTTTTTGTTTGATGCACGACAACATTAGTATTTTGTCGGTCAGCTTGTCGTCAACCGAGTGTTCTGACGACAAGTACATACATTTTTCACATTTTGTCTTGAGGACAGCGTTGACGACAAAGTCGTATATGACGATACTTCCCTGTAGTACGACTTTGTCGTCAACGCTGTCCTCAAGACAAAATGTGAAAAATGTATGTACTTGTCGTCAGAACACTCGGTTGACGACAAGCTGACCGACAAAATACTAATGTTGTCGTACATCAAACAAAAAAGTTCAATGTCACGTAACAATACCGACAGTAGAAGTAAAATATTTCCAGTTTTTTGGAAACAGCAGTGCGTGACGGTTCATGTATCGCACGTTTTCAATAAAACTACTTCAATTTGTTATTTTAAATTATTAAGCACTGGTAACGGCAATTTGAACGACATTGTCGGTCATTATGTCGTGCTTGATTGTGTGGCCGACATGTCGCTTATTTAGGCATCAACGACAATTTGACCGACATTGTCGCTCATCAGATCGTACATGACAAAGCGGACACTTGTATGAAAATTTCGTCGACGATTTGTATGGACGGTTCCCTACGTGTCATCAACGATTTACTATGGTCGTGCACCTATCCTTGAGAATGTCTTGCAGACACTTCTTACTGGGTTTCTACGTGTTACACTTTGGGATCTTATCAAATGATATATACCCTCCTAACAGTAGGTTGAGGGTATAAAAATGTGTTGTGGGTCGAACAGCAACAAAAATGTTATTGGTACAATAAAAGGAGACCAGTTGGCCGCCAAGTATCTTAAGGCCAAAATCGTTTCAGGACTTTTTAAGACGATTAAGCCATGTCCGTCTTTCTGGCTGGCAGGTGGGTAGGAAAGGTTAGGTTAGGCTAAGTTAATTCGGTAACCGCGTTCAGCATAGCTCACATGGGTCCTAGTGTAAAATCCGTTGTGATACCATTTCCAAATTTTCTCACTAACACAATGCAACAAATTTTTGATCCCGGCTTCTAAATAGTTGATCCTTATGTAAAATTTCATGCTGAATTCAAATCTGCTCTCAGATATGTGGAAAGTAGAACAGTTTTTGAGATATTGTCAAATTTCCATTTTTAGTGTTTTGAAAAAAGGTAGGGGTACTATAATGCCACTTTCTGTGGTTTTGGTTAAAAGATAATAAAATCACTTCCTAAAAAAACTATAGCTGTTTAAAATCCAATCATAAATGACGAAGTTATGGCACTTCAAAGTTAGATTTTTGTATAAATTTTAATGATTTTTCAAGTTTTCGCTGCCTTTAATTAAATTTTTTTCCGTGTTTCCGTAATAATTTTTTCACAATAATTTCACATATCAACTTTTAATTTGTTGGGGAATTAATTAACACTTCTATAGTGTAACCTTTTCTACGGTTTTAATACATGTAAATGTCCCGCCGTGTGACAGAAAGTCCTATTTCTAAATGGTTTACGCTCCATAAGTAGGCAAAAAATAATACATAAGTAATTTCTCTTAAAAAGCAGTTATTTTCATTAAGTGTTAAATAATATTCCACCTTATTATGTACGTCGTAGTTACCACGAATCTGATGTCGTTTGTGAGACTAAAACACGACTGTTTTTGAACCCATCATGCTTTTCTTTATCAGATGATGAAATATTCTCAACATTTCTGTTAATTATTACTAGTTTTATTCAAATAAAAAACTTATCGAATATTGCCGAAATTCGACTGCGACATATGTAATAAGGGGCAATATTTTTATAATCGGTTGTTCGGCGTTCGCTTAGCATAGGGCCAGCCATGTAGGGACTAGTGGGCTAGGTAGTTTAGGCATGGTCAATCGATTCCTCCACATCTGCTGGGTATCCACAAGGATTTTAAAGAAAAGACATAAGTTGAGGTTATTAATCAGTCAGTTAACCTGTCTTGTCTATAAATTTACATATCAATATAGATGAAATATTTTTTTAGCACAACTGAGAGAGTTTGACGTCAATATGTTCGCCAACCATTGCCAAGATAATTTGTTGTCCCAAAAATTTATTATTATTTATAGCTTTATGAATATTCCTTTTAGTATAGTCAAGGCAACATTTGGTCGAGTAAACTTAGTCTGATCGGCAATTTAGTAATACGTTATGTGTCTGTAAAATTTTCTATAGCTATAGCTGAGAGAGCTTTTTGTACAGATAACTTTATCAAGGGTATATTGAATATAACTTTTATAGCTTCTCTAGCTTAGCTAAAACCCACGTATCATTATAAAAAGTTCCTGTCTGCATATCTGAGGCATTATAGAGTCTCGAAAAGTTGGAATTAGAATATATGGAAAAGCTAGTCTTAGTGCTGCATAGTCCAAATTTCTTAATAACCAAATTGATGTCCGCATTAATAAATAAAGATAATAATCTATATATTGCAGACGCCGCCATATGTCTTGATAACTTCATCTCTTTACAGTTTTGTTTACCTCAAAATCTGCAACAACACCCCCCCTTTGCCATATGAAACACAAAATGTTTAATTGCATATTATTTGAAGTCAAGTGGTTTTCCGTGACTAAAGTTTCATACATACGATTAACAATCGCAGCCACCAAAGAAAGACACATGGCTATCTGCTGCACCCCAAAGCGAATATAATTTTGAAATCAAAGTAATTTTTAATTCCATTTAGATACCAAACAAAAAAAACATACGATTTTTCACATTTGCATATAGAGTTAGTTCCTCAAGAATATATTGCGCAAATAATCAATTTACGTAAAGTTTCACAGAGCCACTTAATTGTGTGTGTATTTTTTTTCTACCATCTCCAGACTTTATTTTGTTCTTTATCTCCTTAATTACCTTTCGCTGTTGCTGTTGTGGCTGTGGAACTCAGTATCGCGCATCGTCTTCCAATAATTTTCCTTATCCCATTCAAATATTTCTCTTTTAACTCTTTGTTAAGATTTCAATCTTTGATTTTCCACAGTCTGTTGATTTTTTTGCGTTTTGGGCTGGTTTTGTTGTTGTTGTTGTGCTGTTGGCCCAAACATTCTAATATTATCTTTGAACATAAACATTCATTACCTTTCAGAAGATACACAACACATATATTCTAGGTCTTCTTCGGGGAGGAGGGGGAGACTGACTGACTGCGTTTCCACACACACACACACATGTGGAGATAGGTGCTGGCTGGTGGTGGTGTCCATGTCGGAGCAGTGTTTGGAGTTAAATGCGCAGTTGCGTGGTAATATTTAAGAATTTTACATGGTTTAATGGTGAAGAAAATATAAAATTACATATAAAATCTAATCAGATGATTTAAATTTTTCGATACCCTACAGGTAAAAAAAGCTGCAGTGGTTCTTAGCCAGATCGATAAGAAGCGACAGGGGGTAATTGGCAGTCGCTTCATAGACAATGGGGTGGCAATGTGATGAAATAAGTTCAAACACGAAGATGTTGTTGAAATCTATACAAAAAACAGTTGCTAAGATAGAACATATGATTGGATAGGTAAAATAGATTTAAAGTATCTTAGCTAAGACATTTTTTTCCAATCCTCGTATCTGCAGTTACCCCTGCTTACGATAGATATACTCTATAATATAGAATTGTTAATTATTCGTATAAAAAGTTTATTTGTCTTGGCTTGAGGCTTCTTATTTTAAACACATTGTATTTTAATGCTGTTACTTTGTTCGTTCATCACCTGACATACCCTTTAGCGTAGGGCTACTGTGCTACTCCTGATCACCTGCACAATTCCAGGTCATTTCCCCTCCCCATCCCACCATCATCATTGTCTTGCCTATCAACAACACTGAAACACAATTTCTGCCACTTGTTACTTAACTTTTAGAACTTGGTGCACAGAAAAAAAAACATTAAGCCAAGATGAAAATATTATCAGTTAAATGAATAAAAAAGAAGAAGCCACATCAGCAAAAGGCGCAAGTAAAATATTTTAATTAACGCAATATTTGCACAAAATAAACAACATTACAAGGCCAAGGCGCTAGATAAGACACAACAGACAAACACTATGCCACGACACTATATCACAAGAGTAGCAACACTAGCAACAACGCCAGCAGAAAGCGGACAGTACGGGTCGACACTTGGCCGGCTACTTTAAGCCAGTGCTTGTAGTGAAAATAGCAATGCCGCCACCACCACCGCCAATATAACCAGAGGCAGCAGCAGCAACAATACGACAAACTGTTGTAAGCACGCAACTGGGGCGGCCACTAGGCTTAAGGAGGTCTCTCTCTCTAAAGTGTTTTAGTTACACCATAACGGACCCCAAAAGAATTTGTTCATTATCAGCTGACAAAGACGGGGATAGCGTAAATGGGGAGACCGATCGGGATCGTATAGGTTGGTGGTGTGATCAGGTAAGACAATGCAAAAATATAGAACCAAACATCTCAACAGCCAAGTCTCTGCTAAGGACATCTTTTTCTTATAGAAAAGTTCATTCAATTAACTTTTTCAACTTTCCTTATAGAAAAGTTCATTGCCTCAACAGAGGCCCATTTTGCTTTATAGAAAAGTTCAATACACAGGTCAACTTTTTCACATAGAAAAGTTAGGCCAACTTTTCAATGAGGCCAACTTTTGCCTCATCTGAAGCCAACTTTTCAACTTTACCGTATAAAAAAGTTCATTGCATAGGCTAAGACCATATTTTCCCTATAGAAAAGTTGATAGCCTCAGCAAAGCCAACTTTTCCCTATAGAAAATTTGATAGCCTCAGCTGAAGCCAACTTTTCCCTATAGAAAAATTCATCGACTTATTTATTTCACATAAAAAATTTTATTGCCTCAGCTGAGGCCAACGTTTCTATATAAGAAAGTTGACTGCCTCCGCTGAGGCCAACGTTTCTATAAAGAAAAGTTGATTGCCTCCGCTGAGCCCAACGTTTCTAAATAGAAAAGTTGATTGCCTCCGCTGAGGCCAACGTTTCCATATAGCAAAGTTCATTGCCTCCGCTGAGGCCAACGTTTCTATATAGAAAAGTTGATTGCCTCCGCTGAGGCCAACGTTTCTATATAGAAAAGTTGATTGCCTCCGCTGAGGCCAACGTTTCTATATAGAAAAGTCGATTGCCTCCGCTAAGGCCAACGTTTCTATATAGAAAAGTTGATTGCCTCCGCTGAGGCCAACGTTTCTTTATAGAAAAGTTTATTGCCTCCGCTGAGGCCAACGTTTCTTTATAGAAAAGTTTATTGCCACAGCTGAGGCCAACTTTTCTTTACAGAAAAGTTCATTGCCTCAGCTGAGGCCAACTTTCCTGTAAAGAAAAGTTCATTGCCCCAGCTGAGGCCAACTTTTTCTTATTGAAAAGTTCATTGCCCCAGCTGAGGCCAACTTTTTTGTATTGAAAAGTTCATTGCCTCAACTGAGGCTAACTATTCTATATAGAAAAGTTTTTTGCCTTCTAAATAGAAAAGTTCATTGCCTAAACTTAGGTCAACTTATCTGCATAGAAAAGTTCATTGCCTAAGCTTAGGTCAACTTTTCTATATAGAAAAGTTCATTGCCTACGCTAAGGCCAACTTTTCATACCTATATAAAACTTTTCCATATAAAAAAGTTCATTGCCTCAGCTGAGGGAAACTGAATTTTTCACCTCAATTTTCCTTTGCTTCCCTTACCCACCCTCTTTTCTTTTTAAATTCCTTCCATACAAAAAGAAACTAAAAGTAGTGTGTAATACAAGTGAACAGAAATTGTTTTTTGAGCTTTTGCGCTAAAAGATAGACATGCAGATATCATTATGGCAGCTAAGGGATGCAATCGCGCATAACCTAAACTACTAGTTCAGCTACAATGACGACAACGACGGGCGAGACGGCTGTGATGTTGATCATGTTGTTGTTGATGATGATGATGATGACGATGACGGCGACGATGATGACGATGACGATGACGACTACTACTGGTTGCAGGCAACGAATATAGCTACAAGTTATGTTATTGCATTGTTGCATATCAGTTTAGGCAATCAGCAGCATACATCTACTTAAGGCAGCAGCAGCAGCAGTAACAAGTCGCCAGCAACCTATTTCACGCAAGCGCTAAAAACTCTTGGCTCAACTCAGCTCAGTTGGTTAAAACACGCTTTTACCTAACCAGGTTGATAGTGGGGTTCAGATGCGTGGTGTTTCTAGGTTATTTAACATTAACACCACCAGCTAGTACAACAACAGGAACCAGCTAATAGTTGGACACGGCAAAGGCATGGGTGCTGTTGCTGGTTGGCTAGCTAGCCGGCTGGCAAGCGGTAGTAGAACATCAGAGCGATGGCATCTTCCATGGGACCCGTGTGGCAATATTTGGTGGCGATTGGCCTTCTTAAGATGCAGCGGCGATCCAATCACTTTTTCTCCACTTCCACTTTGTTTCGATGCGTTTTCTGGACTTTGCGTTAAGGTTTGAATTCCTGGTTTGGTTTTTTTTTTGTTTCTTGGTATATTTCATCGCTGCTGTTGTGCGATTGAAGACGTTATCGCATTTTGGAGCAACGATTTATCAAAGTTAACATAGACTTTTAGCTTCGACCAGGCAGATAGCTGCCAGGCATGCAATGACTTAGGCTCAGTATTGCACATATTCTCGCAAGGGGTATTCTCTATGGGGTATTCTTTCAAAAGCGCAGCGCGAGAATTTTGTGGTATTGGATTAAAATTGCGTAAAGTTGGCGCAAAAATGTTGCTAAATATGTGCGCAGATGAGGGGAAGGGTAGCCACATGAGCAGGTGGTAATAATGGAAGTTGTAAAATTGATAGTTGACTTAAAAATGAAATAAACAAAATAATTACAAGTGGTAATATTGTTACAAGTAAGGGGTGTGATAGTCTCTTGTCCACGACGGAAAATGTTTTTTTTTGGTAAATTAAATCTTATCTGTCCTTAAGGAAATGTCTTTAAAGAACTAAAGTAGTGCCTCATCCCTATTTTTTTATAGCAATATACAATCCAATTCAATCTCCTTATTTTCGCCATCCTTCCCTCCTTCTACAATGTTCTGTTTTATCTCTTTTAGCATAAAAGCTCAAAAAGACCGCTTGTACTTCCACCACCACAATGTGCAGCGCATTCATTCTGCAGCGCTCTCGCACTCTCTGTGCATTCGTTAAAAGGTTGAACGCAAAACATCAGGAACGTTAAGTAGTTGTATCTTTTGGATTCTTTTTAAGCGCGTATACACAGAATAAATACAAATCATTTTTTTGTGCTGTGTTGTCTTTGTTTTTGTTTGTTTTGATCTAACCAAAAAAGATCTTTTAACACTCCAGCACCAGCAACAGACCAACAATGCTCTTAGGGGCCTTTGCGCTTGCTTGCTCCACTAAAGTGTAAGAGTTTCTCATGCGATTTTTATCACTTTCGATATCTAAGCGAATGATAAATGAAGGTGTGTTGCTTTTAAAACTGATAAGTTCTCAGTGTACTGTGCTCTGTGTTCTGTTTACTTTTGGGGGCTGCCTTCACTTCGTCTGCTCTCGCATACTGAGCTGAGCTCATTTACTTAACGAAAAGCCACAAACAAATAAACCTAACAAACCAAAAAAACTGTCTTAAGACAACATTCTATGCAGGAAATCCGCATATAAGATATTCGCGTATAATCGCACATTAAAAAAAGAACTGCTAAAAGTTTGAAATTAAAGCGATAAGACCAGCAACAGAAACAGCAAAGCAAAACTTGTTCAAGTCCGTTAAGTAAAGTAAAGTGTAAAAGAAAAATCACAGCTATGCTTAACGTTTGCATTTCCTTGATGCGCTTGAAGGTGTGGTTAGATGGCGGCTTTTGAATCTAAAGACATGTTCCCTTAGTTACTTCCTGGAACTCTTTGTCATATATTCTATACATTATAATAACAACTTTCCAATTTGTATTGATAGCCATAGTATAAAGAATATGAAAACACCTTCGAGAGATATTAAATTAATGTGGGTAGTGGGTTAAAAAAAAATAAGCCAGCAAACTATTTAGTATGATTGCTAAAGCAAGGAGTTTATGAAGTGGCGCCAAAATTTTGCCGCAGATAGAATTGTGCTGAATTCTCAGAACAGAACCCCCCATAATGTAGACGAACCCCGAAAACGTTATAAGGACCATGACTCTCTATAGAGATGGTGCCACAGTCCGACTGGTATCATCGCCATCCAGGAGATGAGATGGTCAGGACAATCTATTACAACCGCCATGGGGAACAACACAAATTTTGATGTGAATTTGTAGTTGACATCGCGAAGCTGCAAACCCCAAAGATAGCTATCGCCTACTCCAACCAGCTCTCCCAACTTCTACGACACAACGCCTCTACCTCTGACGTTCCTGATACACAGCCGCAACAACCGTCCTAGGATATGAAAAACGGTGCTTAGACGAATCCTGGACGATGAAGAATGTAGCATAGCATCTGAGGAACAGGCTGCTGTTTATAGGGCAACGCTATAGCCAATTCTAACCCGGAACAGGCGAGGCAGCTATTTAAGCAAAAAAAGGTCAGATGAAGGAACAGAAAAACAAGAATAAAGACCATGGATAGAGGTGAAGCCCGAAAATTTTATCAGAAAGTAAAAGCAAAAGGATACCGTAAAAGGCTTTCCCTCCTGCATCATATATGGAGAGAACTCTTCGAGCAACTGCTGGTTCTGGAAGGCAGCGCATGTGAAGGTATCACGCCAATTGTCGACGACGTCTTAGATTGCCCACCAACATGTCAAACCTAGGTAAGAAAAGCAATATCGCGGCTGAAAAATAATAAACCAGCCGGTGTCGACGGACTTCCGGCAGAGCTCTTCAAGTCCGGAGGCGAGAAGTTGATAACGTACCAGATCAGCTGTGCTGAAAAAAGATGATCCAAGTGCGTGTAAAGGCTCACGAGAAACAGATTGAAACGTAGCCGACGGACTTCTGGTAGTGCTTTTCAAGTCCGGTGGCGAGGTGCTGATAACGACCATGTACCAGCAAGTGCTGAAAACCGATGATCCAAGTGAGTGCTCGAACTACCGCGGTATATCCTCACTGCGGCAAATCTTGGAAAAGAATCACGAGAAACAGATCGAAACATAGCCGACGGACTTCCGGCAGCACGTACCAGCTCCTACGCACGGTTTGTCTTAACTAATGACTAAAAAAATGGTCCAAGTGCATGCTCCAACTAACGCGGTACATTCACACTGCGGCAAACCCTAAAAAAGACTCACGAAAAACAGATCGACGCGTAGCTGCCTCCGAGAGCCAGATACGAAAGAAATTACTCGAAGCCATGATTTTGGTATTCTAGCGAAGCTGATACGCCTTGCGGTATGACGGTGACTGACACTAAGTCTTCTGTGAAGATTGGCAAGCCCCTTACAAAGTCATTCTATAACAGATGAGGCCTAAAACAAGGCGACGGCCTATCATCATCATAGTGAAGGAGATGATAATAAGGAAAGAGGCAGTTAGCACGAGTGGCATGATATTCATCAAAATCCACATGTTAATTTCAGACGCTGACGACGTTAACATCATCGGTTGAAAACTGCGGGATGTCACTGCAGGCTTCACAGGTATACAGAAGGAATCGGCGAAAATGGGTCTAATAATGAACGATCAGTGTGGCTTTATACCTGGTAAATCAACATCTGCCCAGATATTCCCACTTCGGCAAGTCCTGGAAAAGACCCAAGATAAACAGATTAACTCGTACCATCTTTTCGTCGACTATAAAGCTGTCTTCGACAGCCCGTTACGGCAGCAATTACTCGAAGCCATGGCTGAGTTTGGTATTCCAGCGAATCTGACACGCCTTCGCGGAATGACGCTGACTGACACGAAGTCTTCAGTGAAGATTGAAAAGGACTTTACGGAGCCATTCTACACCAGACGAGGGCTAAAACAAGCCGACGGCCTATCGTGTGATCTCTTCAACATAGTGATAGAGATGGTAATGAGGAAAGTTGCAGTAAACATGAGTGGCATGATATTCAACAAAAGTCTCATGCTACTTTCAGACGCTGATGACGTAGACATCATCGGTTGAAAACTGCGAGATGTGACTGCAGCCTTCCCAGGTATACAGAAGGAATCAGCGAAAATGGGTCTGATGGTGAACGAGGACAAAACAAAGATTCGTTTCAACGGACAAAGAATCTGCTCGTTTGGGCAACTGTGTGAGCTGGTAGATGATTTTATCTACCTAGGCTCCGCCATCAATAAAACAAATAACTTCAGCCTCGAAATCCGGAGAAATTTCTACTACGGCTTAAGCAAGCGATTTAATGACAGAGCTTTCTCTCGACGAACAAAAATCCATCTATACCAGATACTGGTTTTATTTTCGAAAGAAAACTAGTGAGAAAGTTTCAGTTGGATAAACCTACTTACACATACCCTCATCCTCAGTAAAAACATAAATTTAACAAAATACATAATTCGGAAATGACCGTTTCGGATGCATTTATATTATTTCTCGCTTTCTAAATTTTTTTCAGAAACTTTACCCTGTTATATCGCATTGGGTGTATTGATATTATTAACCAACTTCTAAAGTGGACGGAGTGCTACATTTGTATGGGAGGTACCAGAAGAGACGTGGCTAGACTTTCAATTTGTTCTCAGAAACTTTATCCTGTTATAACTTAGCCATGGGCCATGTAGCCCATTTTCAATACCGTAAGTAGTTTTGAGGAAACATTAACCTATGCAAAGTTTCAAAACAGTTGGTTGCGTTTCGAGAGTTATCGTGCGTACCAGGCGGACAGACAGACGGACATGGCTCAAACGTCTTAAAAAATCATGAATCGAATTTGGTTCAAAGAAACATAGGGTCTAAAGTGACTCTTTCTATGTGTTATGTACTCCGTAAAATATATGGGACCATCATCGTTACCTGAGATTATCGACATCGTATAAATCATGAGCTATACGAGCTGTACACTGACATTGACGTGGTCAGATGCATTAAGGTACAGCGGTTGCGTTGTCTAGATAATATTATACGCATGGATGAAAATGCTTCAACTCGAAAAGTATTCAACAATGAACTCGATGGACGGTGCAGAGGAGGGCGATCAAAACTTCGTCGGCAAGAGCAGGTTACTGAGAACCTCACAGAACTTGGTGTGACTAACTGGAGAAAAAGCACAGAAGATCGAAACGCATATAATATTTTTCTACTTGCGTCATACGATTCCAAAGAATTGTCTGCTAAGTAAGTAAGTAAGGTCGAGTGCACCACCAACACAACAACTCAAGTATTTCCGCACCGATGTAGATGAGCCTACCGATGGTAAAATTTTTTTTCCAAATGGAAAGAAATAAATAATTCCCTCTCACACCTCCAATGAAAAATAACCAATTTATAAAAAAAAATATCTCTATCTTTAATTTTGAGTTGCTCTACATTTAAGCCAGTGTTAGATTTTATTAAGGATAAGTTGGGAGCCAGGATTTCTTGAAGGAGAGAAGGGCAGTAATTCTAGTTGTTACTTAATATCTCTCTGTTTGAGTTGACCAAATCAGAAATAATAATGTTTGGTAATTAGAAAAATTTCATATAATCCCCTATATGATACTTACTAACTTCAAATCAAGATTAAATTATTATGGCATGTAACTTGACAATACGAATGATGCAGAACTTCTTCTTTTTGGGGCTACTTTCAAGTGCAGTTCTCAGAATTGAGTCCCAACAACATGTGTTTTGAAAAGCAAAAAAATAATAAAGAAATTGAAAGTGAAACAGTAGGAACGACATTATTTGTTTTATTTTATAGATACTATTATCATTATTTTACACAATACTATTTCTTCCCACTACAAATCCTGCCAGTCCTTTGCAAAAACTTTCGCTGGGTCCCCTCATAGTAATCGTCCACAACCAACCATCGAACCAACCGTCACAATATAAAAGTCAATTAACCGCTTAGCTTTTTCACGTACTTGTTGTTGTTATTTTGTGTTTTTTTTTTGCTTTCATCCAAAGCCTTTTGTTAGCCTCTTTATGTTTTATGCGTCATGTCACCTGACATGAATGTAGCGCCTTTAGTGTCTATGTTTTCATATCGACCATTCCAAATCCACAATCTATATATGCTGCACAACCTGCATATGGCTCACTCGGGTACACGTACTCGTATTCCCCAAAGTATATTTTGGTGTAATGCTCCTTCACTTCAAGCCATCACTAGCCCCTCAGACCGTCCATTCCACCGCCACCATCATCGCCGTCGTCATCATCATTACAATCGCTCTATTGGCATTGTTGGCCTTTTTTCAATTACAAACCTTCGCTTACTTATCCGCCAAACATTGTCGTCGCCGCTTGCTGTCTTTCATATATTGTCCCGTGAGCGGGGGAGCGGCGGTAAGAAAATATTGGAAAGTACTTGTACCGGCAGGAAAAAATCTACAAATCACGTTTTAAGTGTCACTTATAATCCCGAGGAAACATGTTGTATATTCACTCGCTTTAGGTTGGTGTTTTTTCAAAAACTCTTTTTTTTGTTATTGTTTTGGTTCCAATCATTTACCGGGTACTAAGTATTGGGATTTGTACGTTATGGTTTTTGTACGTCTATAATTGAGGTGACACATGTGGTCACATGTGTACGAGTACGAGCAATACGAGTGTAGCTAGTGTGGTGGTCTATGGAGACAGAAAGTTAAGTGCACTACGGCATGTAGGGAGGCAGGGAGATAGAGAGAGAACTAGCGAGAGATTACTATACATTACATGACGGCTTAACGCTTTTTTGTCATTTGACCCACAGATATAATAAGCAATTATTATTGAGAGGGTTAAGTCCACACCGAGAGTTGGCAGTGCAGGAAATGTTTAAGATGAAGGGGTGAAAATATGGTAGAATTATAGCAGCATGATGTTTTACACATCATGGGAAGTATTTACTTTCTAGCTGTGCACTTTAATTCACTGTACCAAGAAGAATTGCTCAAATGGGAAATGTTGTTTTAGCTACAGGAGATCTATTTATTAGGGAGCTTTAATACGAGTTCTACGAAATAATTCCATTTCAACAGTAGCCCATCTTCTTTCTCTTAAGTACTTTATCCACAGCCCAGCTTCAATTCCATTTGCTTACATACCGTCACCTTTGCTAACTGTTTTTCAAAACTTATTGTGGTCATCAAACTTATTTATTTGTTGATAGCATACAACTCCCGTATTTTGCAAACGCGATTATTTTATTCGAAGAAAACTAAAGACAATGAAATTGTATGCCCTCTCTACCGCCCATTCACCCCTACAACTTTCGCCGATTCTTAGTCAACAAATATCTGAGGGTTTCTCTGGAGCCACCATCATAACTGCCAGACGACTTTCATTGCAAAACTTTTCATCGTACGCATTTGAATGCTTAAGATTGTGCTTGTGAGAATAATGGCGTAGAGCTGAGGGACTGAGAGAATATTTTCAGTTGAGGGTTGAGAGGTGTATCATGGTGAATCAAGTGCGTCTGCTGCTACTGACAATTATGATGATTATGATTTATACGTTATAGGGTCAATTAAGATTTATGTGAGATGAGTAAGATTTTTATTACTTTACATTATTTTAGTTTTAAATGTTACTAAAGATGTTCTTTAGTCATTTGGTTTAATTAAATGGTTATATGGGAAGTTAATTTTGCATAGGGAATGAATGAATGAGAGTAAATGGCGATATGCTACTGAGGGGGGGTCTAAGGAAAATGTTGGGTATTTGCAGAAATTATTCAATCATTTCAGATGTGATGACAAAATGTTTGTTAACTAAGGCAGTAAATAAGTTGGACTTCTAAGTTGTTATTATTACTATTATTGAAGTTATTATTCTGTGCATAGATTTTTATAGACAAAGCGATAACTGACAAACAAAAAAAGTTTTTCTTTTAAGACAGGAGGAGACTGCATATTTCATTGTGTATAGATGAAATCATGTTACAGATTTTATTATTTGAAGGTTAGGGGGTTAAATGTATCATCGATTACGCAGTGCAACAGCCGACCTGGTGGAGGGGAAGTGGGGATGTTATGAGAAATTTCAAGTCAGGGTGAATGTACTGGGTCTGCATAGTAAAACCCAAGTGGGATCGGCGTTCTCAGGCCAAACTTTTTATATGTTTTTCTTACACAGTACAACATATTGCTCGTTTTCTGCAAGACCGTCATAACTCAAAAAAAGTTTTTAATTTGCACCCAACTTGTACGAAATGGAGGAATTCAAATAGCTGTCATGCGGAGTGTATAAAAGATATTAACATGAATTTTTTACACAACAAAGAGTATGATGAAATGAACAATTCTACATCATTAGCTGAAAAATCACGTTTTTAAAGTTATGACGGTCTTGCAGAAAACGAGCGACATGACTTTGGAACTCAATTCTGAGAACTGTACTTGAAAGTTGCTTCAAAAAGAACAAGTTTTGCATCATTCGTTTTGTCAAGTTACATGCAATAATAATTTATTTGAAGTTAGTAAGTATCGTATAGGGAAATTTGTCACGATGTAGGCTCTTTTGTTTGACATAACATCAATACTATATGGTGGCGTATGATTATCATACACGTAAATCATGCGTCCCGCAGGACAACAGTTTTATTGTAATTGCTACAAAATATACCTTGTTCAAAAACATTTGATGAATGGAAAAGTGAAACCGTTGCTTATGTGGGGAAACGTTATATGAACAGATTAAAGATACTGTAATTCTTATTATTTCTAAATTTTTTTTCAGCTAAATCGAACTAGTGGTTCTCGAGTTTTTTAACAAAATCCCCTATACGATACTTAGTAACTTCAGATCGATATTAAATTACTCTGGCATGTAACTTGACAAAACGAATGATGCAGAACTTCATCTTTTTGGGGCTACTTACACGTGAAGTTCTCAGAATTAAGTCTCAAATCAATGAGCTGAAAAATGTTGTACTGTGTTATCTTGACGTTTGCTCGCTAAGTTTTTCAGCTATGAATCTAGACCTATTGGTGAATTCTCATTTAATTTTTCGACAGAATTGTAGCTGAGGTTTAAATTAATAAGTTTTAGTAATATATTCATCTACAAAATCTAGTTTATCGAATAAAATCTTAAAACAAAAATTTTATTTAACGCCCTTTTCATAAATTTTTCCCAATAATTCAAAATTTCGTGCCATATATAGGCTGTCTCATCCGCAATAAGTAGACGCTATTAAATGACGACCCTGACCCAAGTACTTATTAATGTAATGTAAGGTAAATTGCGCATAAGATTAATATTACTCATACGTTGCATATATAAACGATGTATGAGTATTATTTATTGTATACGAATTTTATTTTAATCATATCATATCATATTCTGCTTCTGTCGGATGTGGCACACATTGCCCATGCTATTCTGGGGTTTGGGCAATTCAAAGTCAGGGGTACAGTACTAGGGGGACGGTATGGCAAAACCTCCAAAGGGTTTAGCGTTCTCTACAATTCTGTTGAAGCATGAAGATTTTACTAGACATGCCTATTGACTCAACACTAACTGCCAAGTTTTTGTTTTATTTTTCTTTCCGTTTGTATGGTCTCTCGGTCATGGTCTAAAGTTATATTTTTGTTAGAAATAATTTTCCAACAGTACCACCGGAGACCTGGCAAATACTTCCTGCAACATTAATCGTGTGTTGTAAAAAAATAACACTAAAATTCAATGCGGCTATTTAAAGTAAATATTTGCAAATATTTACAAAAGGGAGAATGGCCAAGGTAATTTACATATTACCTATGGGGACATTGAAGCTATGGACGCGTATGTATATGTATGTATACATGGACATATTGTGAGATTATAAAGGGTTTTTTAAGATGTATTGAAAGGTGGATAATGAAGAAAAGTTGTGCCTAATGATAGAGACAAATAAGATGTTTATGCAGCGTTGCGAGAAGCAAGGCGAAAGAGTGAAATATGTGTGTAAAGAGAAAAAAATTAGTTTGTAACAAATATATGAACTCGAAAATCGAATGTATTTAGACAGTTGTAACTGAAATGTATAAACAGTGCTGTAATCTTATGTTCTCTTTGGCGCCAACACCAAATGGTCGCTTAAATAGATATAGATCCAATTAGATGAATGTGTTACATTCTATGGTTATTGAAGTTGATAAATGTATATTTCCAAGTAACGATAAGAGATGGATCTTAATATTTTGCTCATGTGATGAAGGATTTGAGGAAGTGAGTACAAACATCGAGATAAGAACAGCCAGTAGGAAAGCTTTATTCGGGGAACCGCCTTACATATGTCCTCACCCTCAGTAAAACAAACATAAAATCTTCTAGTATATTGATATTATTACTCGATTTCTAAAGTAGGCGGAATGGTACATTTATATGGGAGTTACCAGAAGGGGAGTGGCTAGACTTCCAGATTTTTTCTCCTTTACTAAATACATCATTTGTGCACGATTGAGTTGGGTGTATTGACAACACTACTCGATTTCTAAAGTGAGCGGAATGGTACATTTGAACGGGTGGTACAAAAAGGGGCGTGGCTAGGGTTTCAATTTCTTTTTCAAAACTTTATCCTGTCAAACCTTAACAAAATGCATAATTTGGGCACGATCGCGTTACTCGATTTCTAAAGTGGGAGCGGTGGTACAATGGTATGGGAGGTACCAGATTTGTTCTCCAAAGCTTTATTCTGCTTTAGAATTACTAAATACAGAATTTGGGCACCATCACGTTGGGTATACTAATAATATTAATCGATACCTATCTATATATATAAAAATGAAATGGTCCACGTATGTCATACCATCACTTGAGAACGGCTGGAGCGATTTGGCTGATTTTTTTTTTATTCGATTCGAAATGTTCCATAGATTGTTTGTGTTGAAAAAAATCAAATCCAGGTGGCGCTAGGGTGGATTTATATCTAAAATTTTAATGCATTTACCAATTCAACTGAAATTTAGAATGGACATTCGTTTGATCATGAGAAAACATTTTATGTACAAATGGACCCGGTAGGTGGCGCTGGGGTCGGTTTACAATCAAAATTTTAACGAATGGGCCAATTTAACTGAAATTCAGAATCTATGTTTGTTTGATCATTAGAAAAAATCGTATGTACAAATGGACCCGGTAGAAGGCCCTAGGGTTTATTTATATCGAAAATTTGAATGCATGTATTAATTTAACTGAAATTTAGTATTTCTGTTTGTGGAACCTTGAGAAAATTTTTTTTGTTTAAATTGACCCGGTAGGTGTCGCTATGATGGAATTATAATGAAAATTTTAACGAATTAAACAATTTGATTGAAATTTAGAATGTATATTTTGTTTTATTATGAAAATTTTTTTTTGTATATATGGCCGCAGTTGATTTGGCTGGGGTTTAATTATTTCGAAAATTTATATCGATTGTCCGATTTTACTTAAACTTAAAATATATGATTTTTTTGACATGAGAAAATTTTGAATGTATGTGGAACCAGTTGCCGGTGTTTAGCTTATGATAATTTTTTATAATTTTTGGAAAGTCATTTAGTCACTTTTTTTAACATCATAGTTATTCAGAAGTCTATATATATAAAAAAGATGTACATTTTGATGTCACCACTAATTGTGAAAACGGTTGACTCCATTTTTCCCAAAATTTCAGTGAAAGTTAAGGAGTGGCTGTAGATGGTCACCCAGACTGCAAAAAGGCTTAAAGAAGAATGACTAACTTTTATAATGGCGCACTTTCTTCTGAATTAGAAAGCTTCAGAAAGTTGTTTTCCCCATTTCAAAATTTTAGGGGACAATAACGAAAGTAAGAATAACTGTTTATATCACCCAGACCATACGGGTTGCTGAGCCTACTGAAGGCATTTTTGGAAATTCGTACTCCTTAGGATAAAAAGGTACAATCACCCAGTACACCAACGCAGAAAGTTATATGTCAGTCAATCGGCTTAAAAATGTGGTTATAGAATATATGCCTATCAATAAGTACGTTTTCATCACATCATGGACGACACTGCTGATCCGTTTTAGCAATTCTTATAATAATATATAATAATCTTTAAGATACATAAAGAACAGAATTTGTCCGGGAAAAATTCGCCCTTTAAATTGAAATATTTTAGAGATCAAAGAAATAAACCAATCGTTATTAGATTTCAACTACACTAAACATAATTTACAATAATTTGGAGGCAGGACGAAGTCTGCGGGGCCAGCTAGTATATATATATATAAAGTGGGCGGACTCAAATGGATACTAGAGGTACCAGTTGAGGCGTGGCTAGACTTCCTTCCTTTCCTTCAAAACTTTATTCTGCTATAGTTTTACTAAATACAGAATCTGAACGTCGGTCCAGATGGGAGTATTAATATTATTACTCGATTTTTTTAAGTGGGCGGAGTGGTACATTTGTATGGGAGGTACCAGATGGGGCGTTACTTAAAGTTTTTCTCCAATACTTTATCCTGATTTGGTTTTTCTAAATTCAGAATTTGAGCACGTTTGGTGTATTGATAGTACTACACAATCTCTAAAGGGCGCGGAGTGGAAAATTTGTATGGGGGGTACAAGAAGGGGCATGGATAGACTTTTCCCCAAAACTTTATTCTGTTATAGCTTAACAAAAACTGAATTTGGTCACAATCGCGTTGGGTATTTTGATATTATTACTCGTTTTCTAAAGTGGGCGGAGTGGTACATTTGTATGGGAGGTACCAGAAGGTTCTTGGCCATGTGGCCCATTTTCAACACCGGAAGTAGTTTTGGGAAAATATTAACTTGTGCAAAGTTTCAAAACATTTGGTTTCGTCATTCGAAAGTTATCATGCGTACCAACCGGACAGCCAGACAGAAGGAAGGACAGACGGATATGGCTCAAACGACTTAAAAAATCATGAATCGAATATGGTTCAAAGTATGTTAGGGTCTTAAGGAGTGCTACACTTTTGTATCGTATCAAATGATATATACCCTCCTATTAGTATGGTGCGGGTATAAAAAATGAAAAATTGGCTTGAGACCCCTAAACTCTTTAGGTGTTTTACTATATTGACCTAGTAACTTTGTCCTGACTTGGAATTGCACATCCCACAGAATGGCATTTGCACTGTGTTATAAAACCATAAATATACAATATTGTAACGATGTGCGTATGATTAATATTAAATGTTCATAAAATTAATATATGTCATACGTTGTACATCATATGTATCGGGTGCCTTATGCAAACTCGCTACATACATATGTAGCACACAGAACTTGGCTCAGGCTGTTATAAATAGGCAGGTTATGTCTTTGAGTGAACTATATATATATGTATTTGAATGGACATTTTCGTATGTGATGTAGTATGAGGAGACTAATATTAAATGTTACCATCTAAAAGTGGCATACAAATCATACAAATTATATCCGATACGATGCAAGAAAATATTACCTGTGACAGACATTCATTTGCATTGGATGAAATTATCTTATCGTGTTGTTCGTCCAGACAGACGGACCTGGTTCAATCTGCCTAAGACGACGTGAAACCCATTACATATCCTTTAATGCAACTTCTCCAAAATCCGTATTTTGTAATAAGGGTAAAAATTTTCGTAGCTCTATAGTCGTAGAACCGTTGTTTAAACGTTGATAAACATTGTGTACAGCTGAATGACGCCATGGCACTAAAGTCCCATTGACTAGTCCTGTATATCGTAACCCATGCACCCCACCCCGCTACGGCTGATAGATACACGTTGCGATTAAAATGTCACCAGACTTTTGGTCCACCCGATATTATTTTCTTATTGCTTGTTTAAACGTTAAATGCACGCTGTGTACCGCTGAATGAAGCCTTACCACTGAAATTCCATTGCCGACCCTTGCATATCGTAATACCTCCTACCCACCCCTGCACGGCTGATCGATACACCTTCCGCTTCAAATGTATACGAACTTTTGGTCCACTTTGTATTATTTTCTTATTACATCAATATCCAACTATTAAATGTAATCGATATCTACATTTCATATTAGTTCACCTTATTATTTTCTCAAATTCCACAAAGGTTCTCATACATCTTGCAGAGTCTTTTGTGAGAAATATATCTTCCCAAATCCTTTCCTTCAATTGCAACGCTTTTGAAACCTAATTTAGAACTCGTGCTCTGATTTCACAAACAACAACGAACAAAACAACACCTCTAAACACTCTAAAATGTATGAGGACCAAGTAATGGAATCCCTTGGTGTTACACGCTCGCTCTAACACAAACACACACACAGACGCTCAGGTGTAGCTACTTGCTGGCTTAACAACACCTTGATCCATCATTCTTCTCAACCCTGGAAAATTGTGTGTTCACGACAGCGACCACTACTATGACTACTTGTAGTGGTAGTTACTTGCAACAGCGCCGGTGTTGCAGCAGCTATGTACGTACGTACAACTACTAAACAACATGTTTCTACAGATGATATTCACAACATCAATGATGGTAATGATTTTGTTGTTGGCGGCTAGTGTTGCAGTTGTTATGGCTCCTGCTGCTGAGCTTATTGTTGTCGCTCGTTGTTGCTGTTGTTGGTGTAAGTGTAGGTATTATAGTGTTGCTACTCAACACCCAAAGGTATCAACAGACAAAACATTGCTAATACCAGGGCTTTACATGGTACTTTTCTGGCTGCTTTGGCTGCCGTAAATTTAGCTTGAAATGTTGAAGGTTTGTTCACTGGTTGATGCCTTGGTTATTGCTGCTTTAGCTGCTGCTGCTGCTAAATACTTTAGAGTGTGTGTGTGTCGGTTATGACCCAGCATAAGCATTGACGACTTTTGCAAGTGCGTTGTGAACTTGTATTGGTTGTTGCTATACGATATTGCTTTGTGGCTGGCTGGCTCACTGGCTTGTTAGCTCGTTTCCTTGGCTGATGTTCCAAGATGTTGAGTTGTTGCATTATTTAATGGATCTTCAGCACTTTGAGTGATTTATTTCACACGTTGATGAAATGGACAGCAATGGGCTAAATTTTGACGTTTATTGCGCTACAGCGTAACCGTTGAAATCATTTTGAGACCAAAACGAAGACATGAACTGAAAACACAACAACATTGTTTTCCGGTCAGAGTCAACGTCACCTTCAGGAAGAGAAAGAGAGTGAAATCAGAGTTAAGCAGACAATGCTTTTTGCACATCAAACTTGTAATGTCTGATAATACTAAAGCGGTTTTTTGATGATGATGATGGAAGCAGCTATGATGATGGCAAAGGACAGTGGAAAGGAAGGTGGAGTATAAAATGAAATTCTGTGTTACAAATGTAGTTATTCTTATTTAAACAAATTTTGTTGTAATTGTTTTGTCTTTATTCTTATTTTTTTGCTTAATCAATTTCTATTATTTAATTTTTAATTTTTAATTTTTAATTTTTAATTTTTAATTTTTAATTTTTAATTTTTAATTTTTAATTTTTAATTTTTAATTTTTAATTTTTAATTTTTAATTTTTAATTTTTAATTTTTAATTTTTAATTTTTAATTTTTAATTTTTAATTTTTAATTTTTAATTTTTAATTTTTAATTTTTAATTTTTAATGTTTTATTTTTAATTTTTTTTTAATTTTTAATTTTTAATTTTTATTTTTTAATTTTTAATTTTTAATTTTTAATTTTTAATTTTTAATTTTTAATTTTTAATTTTTAATTTTTAATTTTTAATTTTTAATTTTTAATTTTTAATTTTTAATTTTTAATTTTTAATTTTTAATTTTTAATTTTTAATTTTTAATTTTTAATTTTTAATTTTTAATTTTTAATTTTTAATTTTTAATTTTTAATTTTTAATTTTTAATTTTTAATTTTTAATTTTTAATTTTTAATTTTTAATTTTTAATTTTTAATTTTTAATTTTTAATTTTTAATTTTTAATTTTTAATTTTTAATTTTTAATTTTTAATTTTTAATTTTTAATTTTTAATTTTTAATTTTTAATTTTTAATTTTTAATTTTTAATTTTTAATTTTTAATTTTTAATTTTTAATTTTTAATTTTTAATTTTTTATTTTTAATTTTTAATTTTTAATTTTTAATTTTTAATTTTTAATTTTTAATTTTTAATTTTTAATTTTTAATTTTTAATTTTTAATTTTTAATTTTTAATTTTTAATTTTTAATTTTTAATTTTTAATTTTTAATTTTTAATTTTTAATTTTTAATTTTTAATTTTTAATTTTTAATTTTTAATTTTTAATTTTTAATTTTTAATTTTTAATTTTTAATTTTTAATTTTTAATTTTTAATTTTTAATTTTTAATTTTTAATTTTTAATTTTTAATTTTTAATTTTTAATTTTTAATTTTTAATTTTTAATTTTTAATTTTTAATTTTTAATTTTTAATTTTTAATTTTTAATTTTTAATTTTTAATTTTTAATTTTTAATTTTTAATTTTTAATTTTTAATTTTGAAGTTTGAATTTTTAATTTTGAATTTTTAACTTTTAATTTTTTATTTTTAATTTTGAATTTTGAATTTTGAATTTTGAATTTATCATTTATACAACTTTACAAACTTTTCCTTTGTAGTCACTGTCCATGTTACTTTCCACTCAGATCTGAATGTTTTCAGAATTGATGTCTTCTTATCACATGTTGCCTTCCGAGTGTTAAGTGAGAGAAAATTTACCTTAAAGGTTTCCAGTTTTAACTTTACCCTTTAGCAGGCTGCCAACATACAATTCATAGTCAAGGGAGTACCTAACTCTCGTGGTGGTTACTTAACATGGGCTGTCCACTAAGCATGCGCAAACTCCAATCCCCAGCCTGCGCTAGACCATTTTGCTGAGTGCTATTGAAACCCCATTAAAGCAACACCAACCAAATACGAGTATATTACAAAGTCGAGGTTTGACATTCAACACGTTTCGGCCTACGTTGATGGACGGACCATCTGATGGATGGTTGGCTGGTGGGACAGACACAGCGACTGCGACGGTTTGATGGCCGCTTGGTAGTACGAGTATGATAAACATGTGAATGGTTGTTTGTTGCTGTGGCAGCTTGATGTTGATGCTGATGCTGTTGCCTCTTGCTTTTGCTGCAATTTGATGTTGATGATGGCGTCAGCCATCCCTCTGATTCCATAATCATCGGCAATAAATGGCAACAGCAGTTGCAGTTGTTGTCTTATTAAAAGCATCATAATGAGACAAGTTTTTTGTGTTTTGTTTTTCGCTGCAACTTTGGCCACTGTGGATTTCTTTATACACATTTAAGTCATCAATTTTATTTTGTGAGTCTACTTGTCGTCTTACCAGAGAATGGATAAGAGAAATATGTTATTGTTGTTGTGCCACCGCCACCTATAGCGTTTGGTTATTCCCAAAGCTGTTGTGGTTCTAATATTACTCTCATCAAACTTATTACATTTGCCAGCCATAAAATGTTATCACTCTCAATCATAATTCGATGACGATGGGTGATAGAGAATCTATAAAAACTTAATGGGTAAAGAGTGCAGAGAAGATAATTAGTATGTCTACAAAAATATCGATGACATTTTGTAGATACTGTCCCATTGAGTTACAGAGGAGGTATCATATTACCATGATGACTTAACTTTGTCGTGGCAAAACATTTCATATGGTGGAGTGAACAACTTTGAAAAGGAATGGCGTTGTTTTTCATTAATATGACGCAGCTTGAGGGGAAGTAAATTTTAAATGTAGCAGGGGGCAGGGGGCAAAAAAATTTGTTACAGTGAAAAGCGGTTAATTCCAACCTCAAGAAATGGAAAATTGTTAAAATAGAAATACTTATTAAGAGCACGATTAAATAAAATTTATCAAATAAAAATTAAATAACTGAACCGATATCTGGTTGCCAATGTCGGTTCTTAACTTAATTAGTACATTTAGCAGTAATCTAATCAGTCCTAAATCATCAAAACCAAGCTCTCTTACCCAAATCCTTCATCAAATTAGCAGAATATTAAGATGCCTCTTTTACCGTTACTTGGGAATGGACTTTGATCAAATGCAACAATCATAGAATGTAACACATACATCTTATAGAACTTATATCTATTTTAGTCTTACAACAAAGAGGTAGAAGTCATCGCCTGGTTATAACACAGATTATATGCCCTACTCGTCACAATTTACCTTTACAACACCAAACGGTCACTTAAGAAAACATAAGATTACAGCACTGTAAAGACATATCAGTTACGGCTATCTAAATACATTTGATTTTCAAGTTCATATATTTTTAACTACAAATTTATTTCTCTTTACTCACATAATTCACTCTTTCGCCTTGCTTCTCGCAACAAAGCTGCACAAACATCTTATTTGTCCCTATTATTAGGTACAATTTTTCTTCATTATCCACCTTTCAATACAACTTAAAAAACCCTATATAATCCCACAATATGTCCATGTATACATACATACGCGTCCATAGCATCGATGTCCCCATAGGTAATATGTAAATTACCTTGGCCATTCTTTCTTTTGTAAGTATTTTCAAATATTTACTTTTAATACCCGCATTGAATTTTGGTGTTGTTATTTATTTACAACCCACGATTAATGTTGCGGGAAATATTTGCCAGGTCTCCGGTGGTACTGTTGGTTTTTTTCTTTGTTTGTACCTTTTTGTCCATGAAAAGCGCGAAAATTATTTCTAACAAATCTATAACTTTAGACCATGACCGCGAGACTATACAAACGAGAAGAGAAGACAGAGGCGTCAATGATAACAATAAGAAGAAGAGGGTGTACTTTTGTAGATTAGTAAAAATTACCGAATACAAAAATTTTGGTTCAGAATAGGAGAGGTTCTGGTCATTTCAATAGTTATGATTAACGTATGAGTATTAACTATTAGATAACGTATACGTATAATGTATGCATATGTTGGACCGGCCGTGGCAGAAATGTAAGAACAAGCGTTTACAATGCGGATGATACGTGTTTCGATTCCTGTCTCCAGACATCTAAAGTTTTTATCTCATTGCCGACCCCCTCGATGCAACCTATCAGTAAATGTAGTGTCGATTCTGTAGGGTCTAGTAAAAGCTTCATGCTTCAACAGAATTGTATAGAACGCCAAACCCTTTGGGGGTTTTACTATACCGAACAAGTAGCTTCACCCTGATTTGAAAATTCTTACCCCCCATATTGGCTGTTGCACTGTGTTTTTAAATCATAAATCCATAATATTGGAACGATGTGCGTATGATTGATGTAAATTATTCATAAAAATAATATTACTCATGCGTTGTACATACTATGTTGCGAGTACAGTATGTACTTGGGTCAGGGGAGTCATTTAATATTATCAGAAATTTACCGTTTTATACTTATCACCGAGGAAATAACCTATATATGGCCAAAAATTTGGAGTTATTGGTAAAATTTATAAAAAAAGGCAATAAATGATAATTTTTTGAAGATTCCAATCGATAAAATTAGTACAATTTGTTATTTTACTTAGTTATATTAATAGAAATTATATATTTAAGCCTTAGCTACAATTCTGCTGAAGAATGAAACGAGAAATCAACAATGGTTATTGAATTATATATGAAAAACTAAGCGAACAAACACCAAGAAAAGTATTACTAGTTTGGTAATTATCTTCAGCTATGCCAAAGCTCAGATACCCTTCACTATTTATAAAAATGGTGATTAAACTGGTGATTTCCACTGCAACTATATTTTATTAAACTGTGTGCCATACTATCCGGCCGTGGCATAGTGGTTAGAACACGCGAGATCGCAGGTTCAAACCTGGCTCCAGTCATCTTAAAAGAAAAAAAAGAAAATTTTCTTTCATTGTCGGCTCCCCTCGAATGCTGTTGACAGCAACTTCACAGTATTAAGCGTCGATTCAATCGGAGTGTCTAGAGCTTCTCAAAACAGTAACGTTCGCATTCGTCGATAAACAAGTAGGTGCCGTTAGCTGTGAATCTAAAAATAGAAAGCGTGTTAATTCACAACAACGCGAGAAGCTATCCCATACCTCATTCATGGGGTGCAAAGGGAAATTAAGTAAGTAAGTAAGTGTGCCGTACAAGATTATTTTGTATGAGAGGTGGACTTTACTTTTAGCCACTCACATCCAATTTTCGTTATTGAAATGCCAAATATTGAATTTGAATTGAATTATTATAAGAATTGGGAAAATTTTTAAGCATTTCCTCAATAAGAAGGAGCTTTGTATGGGAGGTGGTAGTATTTAGAACTGAACCTCCGCTTAAAAGATGAAAAGCTTGTATACTAAATGTAAGCCCGATAGCTCCTAAGCCACGGCTGCACTCGGAGGAACAGATAGACGGACACCCTTAAAAAGGGGGAGTTTTGTATGGAAGGTAGGAGAAGTATTCGCCCGATCTTGCTCATCCTACAACATAAGCTTCTATTATAGGATAAAAGCTTGCATATCTTATTTCAGCTCGATATTTCCCAACCTACGGCTGTAATCGCGGAGGCAGTAAGGCGGACACCTCAAAAAGGGGGAGTTTGTATGGGAGGTGGGAGTAGTTTTTGACCGACCTTGCTCATCTTAGAAAGTAGCCTCCGCTTGGGGATAGAATCTTGTGTGTACAAAATGTCAGCTACATATCTCTTAAAATAAGGCTGCAATCTTCGGGACACACCCAAAAAAAGGGAGTTTGGAAGGGTGTAGTTTTTGACCGATTGGGCATATCTAAGAACACAACTTCCATTTAGAGCAGCATACAAAATTTCAGCTTGATAGCTCTTAACTTACTGCTGAAACCGCGGGGACTGATATACAGACACCCCCCAAAAGAGAGAGTTTGTATGAAGGTGGGAGTAGTTTGTGACCGATCGGGCTCATCTTAGAACTTAAATTTCGCTTAAATAGAAGCTGGAGAATTTTCATATATTCGTACAAAGTGTCCACCCACGCGCATTCTGTCTATTTGGACGCACTAAACTACATCGATGTCGTTATACAGCTTATGGATCACTCGATGGCGGTACTCACCGTTAAAGATGATGGGTCCAAATATTTTACGAATATTATCAGCATAGATTGATCTGCTTGTGTCATTAACCAGCATTCTGTACTGTAGGATAAAAAAGTAGTCAGTTTTGTCCTCATTTATCACCAGACCCACTTTTTTCGATCACCAGACCCACCCTCAATGCCTACAAAGGCTGCAACAACATCCTGCAGCCCTCGACCAGTGATATCTGTATACTCGGCATACGCGAGCTGCATGTGACTTTTTACAAAGATGGTACCAGTCATGTTAACTGCTGCCTTCTTCATGATCTTCTCCATTACGATATTAAAGAGATCGCAGGACAGATTATCGCCTTGTCTAAAGCCTCGCTTGGTAGAAAATGGCTCTGTCAGATTTTTTGCCCATTTTCACTGAAGACTTCGAGTCTGTCATCCCGCAAAGTCGTATTAGCTTCACAGGGATACCAAACTCAGCCATTGCAGCCAACAACTTCTGTCGTATCGGACTGTAGAATGGAGCTTTGTAGTCAATGAACATATGGTAGGTGTCGATTTTCATATTTTTGGTCTTCTTAAGGGTTTGTCGTAGTGTGAATATCTGGTCGGTTGTGGATTTACCAGGTCTATAGCCGCACAGATATGGTCCAATCAGGTTCGACAGAATGGGCTTCAGTCTTTCACATAACACACTGGACGGGGTAAAAGGCTAATCCCGCGATAGTTGATACACACACTTGGATCGCCTTTCTTAAGCTCAGAACACATAGAACACTCAGATACTAATCATCGGACATGGTTTCCTTTAGCCAAATCGTGTTTATGAGCTGGTACATGCATGTTGCCAGCTCATCGGTGCCGGCCTGAAAAAGCCGGCTCAGTGGTGGGCAATCTACTTCGTCGTCGATGATTGGCCTGACTTTGACACTTACTCTGTCTTCGGGAACTAGAAGAGTACGGAAACGTTTTTACCATATTTGCTGCACATTCTGCGTGTCTGCGATCAGAGTTCCGTCTCCGTCCTTACATATGGGTATCCCTGTACCAAAACCTTTGCTTTTTACCTTTTGGTAAAACTTTAGGGTTTCACCTCTATCTCTGTAATTTTCTATATCTTGTCTCTTTTTGCTTCCATAGACGCTTTTACCGCCTGAAGAGGGGTTTTATCTTAGTGGTCATAGAATTCGCAATATCCTACCTTTGTGTGCCGGGAACATCAAAATAAGAGGGGTTTGTTGGTAGTAATTGATGGAGTTGGTTGGAGTAGGCATTGGCTATCTTCGTGATATGCAGCTTTGTGATGTCTAGCTTTCTCTGCGTTTGGCTATGATGGTTTTTTGCGCTGTTTAAATGCGTGCGCATCACACGCAAGTCCATAACGCTTGAGACAGAAATCCATTCAATCCATCAAAATGCCATCAATTACCACGTGCTCAATCTGGTTTCTTGTGTTTTGATCAGGGAATATCTAGGTTATCTTGTGAATATGTTTCTGCAGGAATCTGGTTCCACTCACTACCTTGTTTCTTGCCGACGCGAAGCTAACTAGTCTGAATCTGTTATCGGAGGTGTTGTTGTGCAGACTGAATTTTCCGACTGCTGAACCAAGGGAATCTTCCATTCCTATCTTAGCATTAAAACCTAACAGAAACAGGTCATGTATTTCATCTGCTCATAGACTGCATCCTTAATGTACTCGTCGTTAGAATCCGTCATAGAAATCATCTCTAGTGTCCTTGTCGGGTCGTGTACACAAATCGGCATGGTCATTAGAACGTTTGCGGCGGTTGTCAAGATTTGAGGGAATTCTTGGTTTTTATTTTCTTCGTGTTTTTACAATGTATTTAAGAAGCTTATAATGTGGTTCATTTTTTTTGACAGTCTTCAGAGCCTCTTTACAGCTGTCGCACACTTCAAATACATGGACGACCTTTTATTTATCCCTAAAGGGAGTACGGCATCCCATACTAAGGCCAGGAATTTTTGACCGATTATCATATCTTCCTTCCTAATTAAAACATTAAAGAGAGTGATGAATATATAGATATCATCCATCATCTCTTAAACCGTAAGCTCTATCCAAGGCTTAACATGCATACACTAAGGGTAAGTCCATGGAAACTGTTTAACATTCGAAAGATCCCTGAACTACAAGGAATATGCACTCGCCGCATTCCTAGACATCTAGAGATCTTACAATAATGTCAAATATGAATGGTACAACTGGAGATTACTTTAAAAGTTATCTAATTTGTCGATAAGCTCCTAAAATTGGATTATCAAATATTTCTAAGGTGGAGGTTCGTGGTATTTCACAAAGACTTTTATGAAGATGATGGAAAATACATGCTGCACAACATGGACATGGGAACGTATATGGTAACCAAAGAGCCGATGCATTAGCAAGGGCTCCCACCATACTGACATTGGTGATCCTCTCAAAAGGAGGATACAGCTAATTGCGGAGAAGATGGGTTAGAGAACCCACTTGCACTGCGACAAACAGAATTTGCCTACCATAGATGCACAAAGTACACCATTTGCGTTGAACCTGTATAGAGTACATCTGAGGAACATCAAAGCTGTAATAACTGGTCACTGGACGATTGGAAAACACGCTAAGAGGTTGAAATTTCTGTCCAACGATTTTTGTAGAACCAGCAATGATAAGGAAGACGAGAAGACCGCGGAACCCTGGTTTTGGTCACCTGAGATATAAAAAGTTTGGCCATCGTTCACTTTTGGACAATACCTGTCTATCAATAGGTGATTTTCGGAACATCCATGCCTTCATCAAAGCAACGAAAAACCTTAAGAGCGTAGTTTTATTTTATGTTTAAATTTAGTTTATCCCAGAAATTCTCCTACTTTTGCAACGCCCCTGCATCACATCACATCACTATTCCTTTGATTTCTAACAAAGACCTTAACAAACTTGCTTAAAACGCGACTGTCAGTCGAAATAAACACACATGCCCACCATGTTGCGCAGTCACATGGACACACTCCACATGTCCAGGCCATGCACAACTAAAACTCCCAAGAAAGAAAGATGACACTTAACAAATGATACCATAAATGTTAGTAATGATTGTTAGCTGCAACATCTCGTTGAATGTCCAGGGTTATAAGTTTAGTAAATAGAAATAGAAGAAGAAGCCTTTCCTATGGCTGACTGCCTTTGGGAAAGGTCTCAGAATTGTGGCGTTGAACAACACTATTTGTATTTGAGCAACATATAAATGTCTATAATACCGGCATATTTTCTATTACATTTGCCAATAATGTGGCTGCTCTGTTCGCATATAAATGGTTAACCAAAATGTGCATACAATACAACACAGTAATGTGTTGGCAAAATATTTCTAAAGAAATACTGAAATTCTGTTTTTTGTTGTTGTGGCAAATGGTAGTTCATTATGAGGGCTTTTATGTATGTACATTAGGGTAATAACTTTTTTTGGACAACATTCTCCCCAGCGCTTTTCTAATGGAAAATATTGTGTTAATGACAAAAAAAACTATTTCAGTTCAATTTGCTAAAAAAACCTTACGCACCGGCAGCGATTTCTAAAATGCCTTTAATATATGTTTTTTAAATTTTTTTTAATAACCATTTTTTTTAAATGTGGGTAATACATATGTAAGTATGTAAACAAATAATAACAATAAATGATTAAAAGTAGGTATTGTAAGATATAAACTTTAGGTTCAAAATACGCGATGTTTTACAAAGCGGATATATATTTTGTACTATTTTTATTTCAATAAATTGTTTTTTTTAAGTTTGTTTGATTCAAAACTTTAACGCGTTTGGTGCGTAACCTTTTTTAACGATAGCGAAAAACTAAAAACGCAGTTCTTAATATTTTTCCATGCCCTACACGATTTTGTGTGGGGAGATTTGATATTTGCAAAAAATGCAAAAAGTTATTACCCTAATGTACATAAGATCCCGCTTATTTGTTGTGCTTTGTGATGCGAAACGAAAAACTTAAATTAAATTAATTGATTTTTGGTTATAAGTTTTAGAGAAACGAAGAAAGACATTGTCAATTGTCAAGAAATTTGGGTAAGGACGACATAAAAGTCATATACTGTAAGATGGATAGATAAAAATTTCCGGTGTTAGTGTGGAAAATATGGTAATGAAATTATTGTTTCGATTTAGGATAATAACACAGTACAACATTTTTCAGCTCATGGATTTGGGACTAAATTCTGAGAACTGCACGTGAAAGTAGCCCCAAATAGAAGAAGTTCTTCATCATTCGTTTTGTCAAGTTACATGCCATAATAATTTAATATCGATTTGAAGTTAGTAAGTATCGTATAAGGGAACTTGTACCGTTTTAGGCTCTTTTGTTTAACATAACTCGAAAACCACTACTCCGATTTAGCTTCCCTTTTCCATTAATCACATGATTTTGAACTGGGTTTATTTTGTAGCAGTAACAATAAAACTGTTGTACTCCGTGGCGTATGATTTACGTGGAGTAGTATTTATGATAATCATACGCCACAATATAAGAATATAACAAAAGAGCCTAAAACTTGACTAATTCCCCTATACGATACTTACTAACTTCAAATCGATATGAAATTATTATGGCATGTAACTTGACACAAGGAATGATGCAGAACTTCTTCTTTTTGGGGCTACTTTCACGTGCAGTTCTTAGAATTGAACCCCAAAATCATGTGTTGTACTGTGAAATGTTTCGATTTAGGATAATAAATATACCAAATAAATTTTTATTTATTGCTTAAAATGCTCTAAAACTAGGGACATGACATCAAACCTGGTAATGCTATAATTGAGTTATTCACTCCAGTTTCGGGGGAAAATGTATCCTTGAGTTATTCTTATCAGCAATTTTTATGAATATGCGAGATATGCTTGGGTGTGACCTAATTCCCGGATCTACCTCATTAGAAAAATTATACCAAACTTTGCTCTGTAGGAAGTTCTCCAACTTTGACTATTACTTACTTACTTAGTTGGTACTTCTTTGCAATCCCAGTGGATTATATACAGCACGTAGAAAATGTTATAAGTGCCTCGACCTTCTGCGCTTCTTCTCCAGTTAGTCACACCGAGTTCTGTAAGGTTCTCAGTAACCTGGTCTTTCCAACGGAGTTTTGGTCGCCCTCTTCTGCGCCATCCATCGAGTTCATTGTCGAACACTTTCGTCCATGTGTACAACATCACCTAGCCAACGCAACCGTTGCACCTTAATGCGTCTGACCCCGTCAATGTATTTTACGGAGTATTTTTCTCTCGAATACCGCCAGAACCGAGTCATCCGCTTGTGTCATAACCCAGGCTTCTGAGCCATACATTAAGACAGGTAGAACCAGTATCTGGTATAGCTGGAGTTTTGTTTGTCGAGAGAGGGCTCTGTTATAGAATCGCTTGCTTAGTCCGTAGTGGCATTTATTTGCAAGCAGGATTCTTCTCCGGACTTCTAGGCTGACATTATTTGTTTTGTTGATGGCGGAGCCTAGGTAGACAAAATTATCTAACACCTTGAAATCATAGTTGTCAACGTTCACGCAGTTTCCCAAACGAGTAGATACTTTGTTTGTTGAAACTAATTGCTTCGTCTTGACCTCGTTCACCGTTAGACCCATTTTCCCTGATTCCTTCTGTATACCTGTGAAGGCTGCAGTCACATCCCGTAGTTTTCGACCGATGATGTCGACGTCATCAGCGTACGCGAGTAGCATGTGGCTTTTGTTGAATATAGTGCCACTCGTGTTTACTGCAGCTTTTCTCATTATAGGCCGATAGGCCGTCGCCTTGTTTTAGGCCTCGTCTAATACAGAATGGCTCCGTAAGGTCTTTTCCAATCTTCACTGAAGACTCGTGTCAGTCAGCGTCATTCGGCAAAGGCGTATCAGCTTCGCTGGAATACCAAATTCAGCCATGGCTTCGAGAAATTTAAAGTTAGATAACACTTGCTTTCACATAGCACACTCGACAGGACCTTATATGCGATGGGTAAAAGGCTGATCCCGCGGTGGTTGGAGCACACACTTGGATCACCTTTTTTCAGCGCAGGACATAATACGCTGACATTTCAATCGTCGGGCAAGCACTCTTTAAGCCAAACCGTGCGCAGGAGCTGGTGCATGCTCGTTATCAGCTCCTCGCCACTGGACTTGTAGAGTCTATTTGACTATTAGTTTTCTTATTAAAACCTAGAATCATGGCTAAGAGGCATATGGCTCTGAATTGGATTAGTGTCCGAAATTCATGTCAGTCACCCTATTTAACACATCTTGGTAGGGCACTCAACACGTGGGTGTTATTTTTTAGGGCTTCATAATTATTTCAGGCTATCCCCCCAACCAATGTGTGATTTTTATTGAATCCTTTTCTTTGGCTTTGCAAGCAAAACTGCAAGCATTTTTTTTTAATCCAAAACAATTTCTTTCTTTTTCTTTAGATCATTCCTTAAGCTTTCTTCAGCCGCCCACACTATAATGTTGTGGGTGAAGCCGCAAAGCGAAAAATGCCAAACAAAACTGAGCCAGAATATGCTGCGATGATGTAAACGAAAGGAACGCCAACAAACAGGAAAAATCTCGGAATTAACTTTTGCTGGTTAAAGAAACCGCTAAATGCCGTTTCGAGCGCATCTTTAGTCTCTGCCACCACAGCCGGCTCAAGGGAGCAAGCAAATTCAAGCAGGCACAGGCACGGGCAAGAGTAAGCAACAACTCTTTAGTTGCGTTTACGATGGTTTATTTGTGGCGTCAAATGCCTCATTTGCCCTTTGGCAATTTTGTAATAATTGTTGCGCGCATTGTTGTCGTGTGCAACATAATGCAACGCAGCAGCCATAAGAACAGCATAAACAACAGCAGCAACAACAACACCATATAACATTGCCAAGGAACGTAGCTGTTTAAACTGTGGTACAACATCAACAAAACTTTTCCAGTTTCACTCATATTGTTGTGGCAGTGATGATGCCCTTACAGTTGTTACTCTGTTTTTTTTTTTGCTTGGTGTTGCCTATGTTGTTGTTGTTGTTGCTATAGTTTCAGCCTTTATTGGTGTTGCCTTAAATGTTGTTGTCGTTCATTTTGTTGTTGCTGGTGGTGGTTCTGCTGCTTGTGGTGATGTATATGCTGTGCTTCTTGCTTCACTTATGAAAAATGAACTTAAATTGCAAATTGTTGCACTTAAAGGTCTGTGAAGATGTTAAGTTTTCTTTTCACTTTAGTGGTAGTGGTTGTTGTTGTTGTCCCTGTGTTGCACAAAAACAGGGTTGCAGCGTAATATTTCTTCTTTACTTTGAGCTAGTTGCTGACATTATTATTGCTGTTGTTGTTGTCAATGATGTTCTTGTTGTTGTTGTTGCTGCTGTTGTTGTTGTTGTTGTTGGTGGTGTGGCTCTTGCAAAGCTTAACTAATTAAAACATAAACATGTTAAAATAACCATTATAATACAAACACTTATGAATGCATATATAGGAAAATGGCACAGAGCGATGAAGTGCAATGGCTGATAGGGTGTTGTCATGTTGGAGTGGCATAATGTTTAAACTGGGCAAACTGGGTGAACAAAACCTTGACAACAAAAACGCTAACACTACTGAGATCAGTCTGGCCCAATTCCAAGCATTTCATTAGGAACAGCATGCTGCAGCTTGCGCCAAAGAACACGGGATGAGTTAAAAAAAAATGAGGCGCAAAGTAAGAGTGTCGTGTCCTCGGAAGATTTGGAGCATGGAACCAGCACGGTTTCCCCCCTATCGTAAGAATACATGGAGGATACGATCATTATGTGATGGGACAGCTGTGGACGTTAAGTCCACGGATACTCAATCATCGTCTGGGGCCGGGATTGCTGTGATTATTGACGTGAGACCACCAACTTCAAATGCTGCAAAGTAAGGTAAGTGGGCGGTCCTCTTAGCTTGTCAGCTAATGACAATAAGGGTAAAAGGGATCGCTTTGGTGATGAACTCTTTAAAGTCGCGAAGAAACAAACCCGCCTTGGAGTTAGTAATTCTCTTCACCAGGTTGTGGTGACATTGATGATCCCGACGGGAACATTAGCACTTAAGAAGAAGAAATTGACTCTGTGTATGAGCAATACATACTAGGTCATCTCTGGATATTGACTGGTCGAATATAGTCTTTTGACCGTTGTAATGAGAAGACGGTTGGCTTGCTCAAAAGTACTGTGAATAGTGTGGGTGAACTTTGGCCTGGTGCCAGAGTGAAAGTCGTTCCTAAATCTATGCTTTTACTTCGGTAGATCATACCACACAATAAGCCGACTAAACTCGTAACTGAAAAGAACTATTATCAAGTAATGGGACAGTTCTGGACGTTAAGTCCACGGATATTCAACAATCGACCGGGGCCGAGACAGCTCCGTTTATCGACGTGAGTCCATCAGGTTAGTCGCCGGGCGATCCTATTTGATTGTCAGCAAATAACATGAAGGCCAACCCTTCGTAGTCGACAAGAGGTCAAAGAAACAAACCCGCCAAACCTTCTCTTCAAGTGGCTCTGGTGGACAGGGCTAGTCCCGACGGGAAACTCAGCACTATAAACTGGGCAGCACTTGAGAAAAAGTTGACTCTGTGCATGTGCAATACATACTAGGTCAGCTCTGGATGTTGACTGATCGAAAAGAGTCAAAACTATTGACTGTAGAAATGAGAAGACGGTTGGTTTGCTCAAAAGTAAGATGAATAGTGTGAGTGAACTTTGGCCTGGCGCCAGACTGAAAGTCGTTCCTAGATCTGTGGTTTCACTTAGGCAGATCGCTACAGCGATCTAGCCTTAGCTTTGCTTAGAGGGCAATAACATATTCGGGCATGTTATAGCAGCTAATGTAGTGGCGCATTCCTACCAGAAGGCTTTTCAACAAAGCGATGGAAACGAGATTAGAGGAGCACTTGAAAGCTTACACAGTACAACATTTTTCAGCTCATTGATTTGGGACTCAATTCTGAGAACTGCATGTAAAAGTAGCTCCAAAATTAAGAAGATCTGCATCATTCGTTTTGTCAAGTTACATGCCATAATAATTTAATATAGATTTTAAGTTAGCAAGTATCGTATAGGGGATTTGTCACGTTTTAGTCCCAAACCCATGTGTTGTACTGTGTTATAGAACCAGTTTCAAAAGGGACATTAAAGGCCAAACGGAGTAACGTGGATAAAGAACTGCGAGTCCATATTCGCATTTCAATGATGTCGCCTGATTCAGAGGAGTTCTGTATAAGGACCAGAGAAAATGGGCTTCATTCGCATGACAGATGGGTCACGGACCGAGTCCAGCACTGAAACTTCCCGGGCAGTTTAGAGGCAGATAGTGCGGTCGGTAGTATGAACCAACCCATGTCGATCAATTATATTGACTGGAATGTTGATAATAAACTTACATATTTTGAGCCCTACAAATCTCCTAGTCAGGTTCGTATAAAACCTATCATACTGGAGATCTCTGTGCATGATGTGACTCAGGTCTTGAGGGACATCTTTAGAGCTTGCATCAGTCTACTTTCAGCTCCAGAAAAATGAAGGGAGGTAAGAGTGGTTTTTATACCTAAGGCGGGTAATCCCGTCCATGCCTCAACAAAGGACAAGAAACCAATTAGCCTCTCATTCTTTCTGCTCAAAGATTAGAAGAGATTAATTGATATGGATATAACATAATTTTTAAGCCCTTTGACTCTGAGCACATTTCAACATGCGTACATCGCAGGGAGATCAGTTGAGAGCGCTCTTCATGACGTGGTTGGATCCTCGGAATTCAACGACTTCACTTTAGCTGCCTTCCTGGATATGGAATAATGTGACGTCATTCCCTTATTGCGATTGACGTCACTTTATTGAAATCCCCATTGGAAAACATTTATGGATCACGTCTGCAAATTAATTGTGTGGGCTGTCTGCTGGAAAACCGTGTCGTCGACTCAAAATTTCGTGGAAACTGTGTAAAAAGATAGTTACTAGAGGAACAACAAAGAGAGGGGGGAGGGAGAGTTCTGTCCCCTCTTGGTCATGTTGCTAAACGGGGTACTTAAAGCGTTTATAGGTGAATCATGATATGTGGGAAATTTCTACCAACCATGTGATTGACATTATCCAAGCTACCCTTGGGAAGCTGATATGCTGGCCCATGACCTGTGATTTAAGGGTGTATACCAGAAAACAGAATTGGTTATCTTAACACTTATAAAAGGTCAAGGACTTCAGGCTACGAAGTCCAGTTCCACCACATGGAACTGAAGCTCTCAACGAAGGCCAAGTACCTAGGTATCAATGGGTATCATTGGGGCTACAAGAAGTAAACCGCAAGTAATTTTAGAAATGTTTCTATGCCTTCCGCCCCTGGACTTGTAGGTCATGGCCACTGAAGGCTATCAAACTGAGGGAAGCTAACGATTGACACCAAACCACATATGGTCATATGAATATTCTTCGGCTCTTGAGTAATGACGACGAATCTTTTTTCTGCCATAAGGCAGTTGTTGAATTTTTGGGAAAATCGAATTGGAATGACTACATTTCTGCCTTTAGTTATGGATCGTAGACGGAACATGGCACAGGTACTGGTGTATATAGCCCATTCTTTCAGGCTTCTTAATAAATACAGTTATTTTCAGGCTGAGGCATTCTCCGTTCAGAAGGTCGCAGGTACTATAATTGGATGAAGAACTGTAAAGTAAGATGACTTACCTCTGGATATCAGCCTCTGTTGAGCTCCGCAACATTATGATATTCCTAGAAACGAATCAACGGATTTACTGGCTACACGAGTCTATACGATGCCTAATCATTACTCTCTGGTGGATATTCACTCTCTCAAATGTTATCCTTTTGGCTTAGCGGAGGTCTGAATGTCGAAAACAGCTAGCAGACGTTGGATCTTCAGAACCGATGGTATAACCGCCAGGCTTATGCGGCCCGGATATAGAAGAGAACGATCGAAAAACATGATTGATCTGTGAAGGGGCGAGACTGGCCTGTGGCATCTAAACTGATCACTGCAATAATAGATAGCTAACAGGCAAATGCAATAGATGCATACCTGATAAATGCGCGTGCGTGATGACGAGTCCTAGGCAATGGTACATCTTCTTTGTATCTATCCCGCTCTAGTGCGTAGAAACACAGATACGAGTACTAAGACCAACGTCGGAGTAAGTAAATATCCAGGTTTTATGTTGACTTAAAACTGTTTAGCTTACCTTACTTAACATAATCATGTAAAGGTAAATATTGCAACGGTTGCGAGAGTATGGTAACTTTGTGGGAGTCCCTTGATTGCACATAGGTGAGTCAACAGCATTGTAGTGACGCGACTATTGGACGATTGTTTCCTTCAATAACACAGTACAACACATGATTTTGAAAGAGACTTAAACCTAGTATAGGGGTTTAATTACTAACTTCGAATCGATATTAAATTATTATGGCATGTAACTTCACAAAACGAATGTTTCAGAACTTATTCTTTTTGGAGCTACTTTTACGTGCAGTTCTCAGAATTGAGTCCTAAATCAATAAGTTGAAAAATTTTGTTGTGTGTAAAAGAACAGTTGTGTTATCAAGCTCGGTAGGAGTATGTTCGTATTGGTGGATGTAACACCTTCCTTTAAATCAAGCCAGTTCAGTTATTCCTTTTAGGGCAAAACTTCTATCACCCCTATATGGAAACCCTCCTTATTCAAAGTCCTTTTCGCACCGCCTGTTTATGACTTTTCATTCCATTTATTATTATTTTGAAGTGTTACATATAATACTCATATATCGTGTATACTAGGAGAAACCCCAACAGACAAGTGGAAAGATAAAATGTAATTAACAACCAAATGTTAAACAAATGGTAATTACACAACACAAAGAGAACAAAAAACGCACAGCCAAACGAACTAAAAGACATCGGAATGATCCGATGTCAGACAAAGCAGACATATAGTACGGTGGTATGATATATGAGGCGAGACATGAATAAGGAAATTCGCGCCATATAGGTTTATTAAAGAGCTACAATTACAAAAGCAAATTAAATAACTAAAATAAAAGGAAATCATTATACTACATTAAATAACTAGATTTTACATTTATAATCTTAATGGATTAACAAATAAACTGTATTTAAATAAATTTTACCACTCTCACATTTCTCTCTTTCCCATTTAATTCAATTACCCATTTTCTAAACGAAATAAATACAAAACGATATCAGCCGTCATCATGTTATGGCATCTAAAGCTTTCTCATCGCAGCCGTCTACTAAGCATTGGCATTTGCTTGCAGCGTGTATCCCCCCGCTAATTAATTAACATTTGATTAAAATCAGTTGATTTAAATCTCTAGTAAGCATTAGCTCAATGCCGCTACCCCCCCCCGCCTATAAAATTTTCCCATATTACCGTAACTGAAAGAAAAACAAACAACCAGTAACCAGTAACATCAAACAAAATAATTTTCTTATCATCTGTAGCGCTGGCTCATTTCAGTAACTCGTCGCCGTATCAATGTCAGATAGAAAAACTGGGGAAATGTAAAAGAATTTCAAATTGAAATTTATTTGTATTTAGTAGATAACAAATACTGTTATCTTACTAAAACCAACAACAACAGCAACAACAATAGTAACTTACAACAGCGAATCGCTGCAGTTATATCAGTTCAGTTTTGGCTATCATTAGTTATTATCCCATAGGCCGTGATGCATTTTTATGCATATTAAAATGTTTCTCTTTACATTTGAAGAAAGAAGATACTGCCACCATTGTTCTGTAGTAGCAGACTTTACACACGGGGCAAAAACAAAAACAACAAAGATAATTTTAATTTACTCCACCAAACTGTTGAAAGTATCTGAATGCCACTGCACTTTATTTCGTATACAAATTTTGTGCAGACACACATATATGTACTTAAGTAAATGGACTTGGAATCAGTGGCTGCGTCCAGGCTGAGTCAGATTGGAGTACAGTGGTTGGCAAGTCACAGCAGGATTAACATATAAAGATGAGTCGATTTTGGTGAGGTCATAAACAAAAGTGCGAAATTCTTCCGATATCTTTTGATGAAGTTAGGTTAAAGACACATGCGACTTGGAAAAACAATCTCACACTACATTTGGTGATTTATTAAGCCATTATTATTGTTGGATAAGGAAATAGAGGAGTAAGGAATATAAAAAAAGGAGTATAGAGATAGAAAGTTATAGGTATATTTAATCAAAGAAGAGAATATAGTGGAGAATCCATTACATAACGTACCTAAATCAATTGCCTTGACATAGTTAGCAACATATTAAGTTTCTTACTTTGACTAAGGTGAGAAAAACTAGGTCCTCCATATGACCTTAACCCAAGTATCCTAGTCTCCTACTGGCTACAGAGGTGCAAATATTCACAAATATTCGATGTTCCTTGACCAATTTACCTTTTTGATTCAGAGCAACACCTATTTTCCTGGCTTCTGTTGAGAGCATCAGTTCCATGCCTTTCAGTTTCGGTGGCCTAAATTAAGGAATTTAGGAATTTACTATAGGAATACCACCGGGGAAAACCCTGACCGCTCTTATATGGCTCCTTGTGTTATACGGAGTATTTAAATCAATCAATGAACGTAGTACGAAACTTGTGACATATGCGGACTACGTGATCATCATGATAGGTGGAATGTGTAAAATTATGCTGCAGTAGAACATGGCCGGCGTATTAGGGGTAAACCCTCAGAAAACGGAATTGTTTATATTTCCTCGCAGCCATAAGGTCGAGGACTTTAGGCCATTGAAACTAAATAGTTCCATCGGTTCGGACTTCTCCTCGTCCTCACAAACAAGGCTGAAGTCCGGTTTGGACTTATTTCTTTTGCTTGTTAGCTGGCTGATATTACAGTGGCCAGTTCAAAAACCAAAGGTCAGTCTCAAGTCACTTCTAAATAAACCAACAATGTATTCCGATCGGGATCTACTATATTGGCGTCACAGCGATCCAGCAGTTATATGTCGGTTCACATCCAGTCCTCCCTTAACCCTACGGTCAATAACCAAAAAAATATACGTTAGTCAATGACCGGGTACCCAAGCTTATTTATTTGGTGATTTTATGTAAAATATTACACATTTCCTTCAATTATGTGTAAAAATCATGTTATAGAAAACCAAACTGTTAATTTATTTAATTCCCATCAACAAAAGTTGAGATTCTTGCCGGTATTTTTTGGAAGTTGCAGCCACTGCCGAATCGGGACTTCAGACAAGTTTTCATAGGAGTTACCGATCATATTGAAAATTTTCGTTTAGCGTGCAACTTGTTTTACTTACTAGTGCAACAGCGATAATAACTAAATTAATAATGTACGGTTTGTATCAAATAAGTAAGACAAGTTTGGAGTCCACATCATTCTCAATCAATATTCGTTTTGACAGTTTCTCCTCCGAGAATCCTAGAAACACTTTTTATTTTGGTCAGTTGTGCCTTACTTCTTTGTTAGTTTGCTGCAACTGGTTTTGCAGATTTGAAGAAAAGACATTTGTTCCGGAATGTAGAAGAATGTTTTAAATATTTATGAAAGAAAAGATAGATTACATCGCAAAATTTTGCTTGTAGATTCATTATTTGTAGGATATTTCCGACATAGATCCCAGTTGGTGATGCTATTGTTGACGAATGTTGATGATAATACTATAATGAAAGTTCGGATAAAAGACATGGCGAACTTGAACAACCAGTTACTAGAAGTAATGCAGATGACATTTATGCCTTCATTAGCACTTTCTGGCGCAAGTCATTTAAATAATTACATTGCGTAAGATATGTGGGCATTCACATCTTATTCGTTATATCGAGCAACACTGGGTACAAACGGATTTTGAACATTGATACGATTCACGCCTTTCGACATTGCAAACAAAATTAGCCAAAAAAAAACGTACAAATATAGCTAGACCAATATGTGAACATACCAGATTATTAGGAACCAAGTGTGAATCTTACAATCGATGAATATCTGTTTTCTTACCTAGGCAGTACAAAATTCGCTCAATACATCCCATCAAAACCTGCAAAAGTTGAATAAAACTTTATGGTTTTGTGATGTCAAAAACTTTTATCAACTTTAAGGCCAAATATATATACTGGAAACCTTACGACAGGTCGTAAGACTAAAGAAGGAAAATTGGCGGTTAAGGATTTTGCTAGGACTATTTCTTTCATGGAAGTGGACACAATTCCACAATGGACAATTTTTTACCACACTTGCCTCGACAAAGCATCCGTTGTTTTATGAATTGTCAATTGTGGAATGTTAATAAAGAAAAACATAGTTGCCGTAGGTAGTGAATGCAGAAGATCAATAAAATCACAAAATAAAGTAATCTACTTCGAAATTTAAACTGTTCCAAATAAAGAAATTGTTTCTCATTTACAAATAATGGCAAAGAACCTTAAGCTGCAGTGGAAAAATCATGTAAATTGTATGAGGGTACCGGGGTACCCGGTTAATGACTCACGTAGGTGTCAACTTTGAAGGCGCTTTAAACATAGACACAGTAAATAATTTTGAGATTTTTTTCTTTTAAAACATCCATAAACACCTTAACCGCGACGAGTTGGAGTTTCATGGCCATATCTATGTTATTAATGAAATGCCAGCAGTTTAAAGTTGAAAAAGGTACCTGGGTACCCGGTTATTGACCGTAGGGTTAAGCCAAAAAGGTAACAAATGTGCGGATGATCGTTTATTAGGGAGTCTTGATCATGCACCGTACAGCCTCCTCTATCCAATGAGTAAGTTTATTTATTACCTGGAAGCTCACAATGGCTAACAACCAACAAAGGCTAACACCCAGAGGCTTTATCCTATTCAAATTCCCCTTACAGTTTCTCACCTTGTAGAATTGATCCCTTTAATAGCAGCTTGGCTTAACACAGGGTTATCCTGTTCGAGGATTTTCAGTAAGTTTCTCTTTTTTAGGCCCCGCCACCGGCCCTGATATCCATATTAGCTCTTGGTCGGACTACCGAAGTGTTCTGGTGCTTATAAAGGGCAATGACACCATTCATTAACCTCTCCTCGATGTTCCTTGACCAATTTACCTTCTGATCACGTACTTGGCTTTAGTTCCACGCCATTCAGTTTCGGGGGCTAAAAGTCCTTGTCCCTACTAGAGGAATAGGACAGGTAATTCTGTCCCCTTTTTTATGGCTCCCTGTGTTTAATGGATTATTTAAATCAATCAATGAGCATGGTATGAAAATTGTGACATATGCGGACTACGTGATCATCATGATAGTTAGAATATTCCCACAAAAGATGTGTGAAATTATGTTGCAGTTTACCAAGACCTGCGGTTTGGGGGGTAAACCCTCAAAACACGGAATTGTTTATATTTCCTCGTAGATATAGGGTCAAGGACTTTAGGCCACTGAAACTAAATGGCGTAGAACTGAAACTCTATAGAGGAAATGGAACCAATTCCGTTTTCCGGGGGTTAACATCCTAATAGTCTACCGCAGAGACTTGCGTAATTTCGCACATCTTTGGTAGAAATATACAATCTATCATGATGATCACGTCGTCCACATATGCCACAAGTTTCGCACCATCCTTACTGATTTATTAAAGCACTCCGTTTAACACAAGGAACCATGGATGAGCGGCCAAACGTCCCCCTGCGGTGTTCATCTAGTATATATTCTTTTCACGCAGATTCCGCTAAGTTCAAAGTTGAAGACACAGTTTCCAAACATTCAATCCACACATTTCACTAGTGATCATACTATATTAATGTCCTGTAGAGAGTTTCTTATTGCACATTATTGAAAGCACCTTCCATATCCAGGAAGGCAACAAAAGTGAAGCTAAACACGTCATTAAGAGGACAGATCTTCCAGCGATATGCGCATGTTGAGAGGTGCTGAGGGATTAAAGATTTCCTTATATACATATCAGTCAGTCTCTGCAAAACGTTGAGCAAAAAGCATAAAAGGCTAATTGGTCTGTAGTCCTTAGGGGAAGCATGAACGGCTTGCACGTGTTGGGTATAAAACCACCTTAAACTCACTACATTTCTCTGGAACACAACTTACCCGGATACAAGCCTTGAAGATTTCCACCAAAATCGGAGTTATATCATACACATAGACCTGCAGCATACGTAAATAGTATACCATCTGGACTATTACAAAAACAAGTGAGAAAGTTTTAGTCGGACTTACATATACCCTCACCCTCAGTAAAAACAAAAAATTTGCCTAACAAAATACAGAATTTTGGCACTATCGTGTTGGATGTATTGATATTATTACTCGTTTTCTAGAGTGGGCGGAATGGTACATTTGTATGGGAGATAGCAGTAGGGGGTGGCTAGACTTCCCTTTTTTTCTCCAAAACTTTGTCCAGCTAATAGCTTTACTAAATACAGATTTTGGGGACTATAGCTTTAGGTGTATTCATATTATTAGCCGATTTCTAAAGCGGACCCATACACATATTTCAGTATGGGAGGTACCAAAAGGGGCGTGGCCATGTAGCCCTCGAACCAGTAGTGTGAGGGCATAATAAAATAATACAATATAAAATTAAAATAATAATGCTGGTTTACAGCTCAGCTGTTCTTATAACATTTTATTAGCTATTTACTTTTTGAATGACAAAAATATAAGGAACTTTTAAGTGATCTAGTGCATATATAAGATTTGCCGAGTACAACATGAATTTGTATAGCAAAGTTCCCTAAAACACTCAAAATCTGAACTTAATATTGAAAAACTGATTTCTTAAACTTACCTCACTTGAAGTCTTATGACTCATTAAATTCTCAACCGAGTTTTGATTTCTTAACCAATTTGGAGGCCCCCGAAAATGCCAAGAGTCAATTAGAATTCGTATCGTTACAAAGAAATCTATATATATAAAAATTAAATGGTCCACGTATGTCATACCATCACTAGAGAACGGCTGGAGCGATTTGGCTGATTTTTTTTTATTCGGTTCGAAATTTTCCGTAGATTGTTTGTGTTGAAAAAAAAATCAAATCCAGGTGGCGCTAGGGTGGATTTATATCGAAAATTTGAATGCATGTACTACCAATTCAACTGAAATTTAGAATGGATATTCGTTTGATCATGAGAAAACATTATACGTACAAATGGACCCGGTAGGTGGCGCTGGGGTCGGTTTACAATCAAAATTTTAACGAATGGACCAATTTAACTGAAATTCAGAATTTATGTTTGTTTGATCATCAGAAAAAATTGTATGTACAAATGGACCCGGTAGATGACGCTAGGATGGATTCATATCGAAAATTTGAATGCATGTACCAATTTAACTGAAATTTAGTATTTATGTTTGTGGAACCCTGAGAAAAATTTTTTTATATAAATTGACCCGGTAGGTGTCGCTAGGGTGGAATTATAATGAAAATTTTAACGAATTAAACAATTTGACTGAAATTCAGAATGTATATTTGTTTTATTATGAGAATTTTTTTTGTATATATGGACCCGCAGTTGATTTGGCTGGGGTTGAATTATTTCGAAAATATATATCGATTTTACTCAAACTCAAAATATTTGATTTTTATGGCATGAGAAAATTTTGAATGTATGTTTGAAACCAGTTGCCGGTGTTTAGCTTATGATACACATAAATTTTGGAATGTCATTTAGTCACTTTGTTTAACATCATAGTTATTCAGAAGTCTATATATATAAAAAAGATGTACATTTTGATGTCACCACTAATTGTGAAAACCGTTGACACCATTTATTCCAAAATTTCAGTGAAAGTTTGGGATGGCCTGTAGATGGTCACTTAGACCGCAAAATGGCATAAGGTAGAATGGCGAACATTTATGTTGGTGCACTTCCTATAGAATTAGAGAGCTTCACAAAGTGGTTTTTCGCATATCAAACTTAGGGGACAAACACGAAAATGAGAACAACTGTTGCTCTCATTAACAGACCAAACTGTTAATAGGGTTGTTGAGCCAAATGAAGGGATTTTTGGAAATTGGTACTCCTTGGAATAAAAAGGGGCAATGTACTATCATGGCTTAGACCAAACACCTAAAGTATCAATCACCCAGTTCACCAACGCAGAAAGTTATATGTCAGCCAATCGACTTAAAAATGTGGTTTTAGAAGTAAGTTTTTATCATATCCTGGACGACACTGCTGAACCGTTACAGCAATTCTTACAAATATAATCTCTTAGATTTATATGAAGTACAGAATATGTCCTGGAATACCTCGCCCTTTAAATTTAAATATTTCAAAGGCCAAGTAATAAACCAATCGTTATTAGATTTCAACTGCACTCAACATCTATTAAAATAATTTGGAGGCAGGACGAAGTCTGCCGGGCCAGCTAGTCTGTGATATACCTCTGATCTTAAACATAATCAGGATATCTGCACCCATGGGGCTATGGCAGATTTATATGAAACTGAATCGGGCTGTATACTATATACGGCAGTTGTCTGTTTCCATGGCTCTATCGCGTGATGTAAAGGACTAAGTTTGTTTAAAAAAAAATTATTTAACTCACTCCCGAACAAAATTGCAGTGAAGCTTATCCTTAATTTAAGCATCAAAATCCCCTGCAGTCACCAGTGGTTACTGTGTGGGCAGTTGTTTTGTACCAAGATGTATTATTGGTCCATACTTTTATAAGATGAAAAAGGACTATTCTGTTGCAAGAAATACAAAGCGGTATATTGCAATGTTTCACAGTTGCATTGCTCCAAATCTATAGAATTTAGATGGTTTTAAATGGTTCAAAATGTCCAACAAACTGGCCACCTCGCGTCCCAAAATTGTACCTAATGAACTGATATCTCTACGTATACCTTACGAACAGTAACTCAGGAACTGAAGGAATTTATTCGCGAGCAAATGCACAACTTTTCATAAAACGCCTTTCAAGCCGTATTTAAATGTTCAGCCCCAGGTTACCAAAGTGTTAAATTAATCAATAGAGATGATGTAATTTTTTAAACATTTTTATCCCTTTTCCGGTACTTGCATAATATGTGAACAGTTTGCATCTCATTTATCTAGATTTTTCTTTACCACTGTTTCAAAGGTGAACAGACTTTTTGTCCACCTAGTACTTTTGTTTTAGAAACTCAAGTCCATTTAGATTAAAATGATCCAACTTTTTTAAGGTGAGCATGGTCTGCCTATTTGAGCTGATCTCCATCAAACCACAGTGCCACAAAAGGCGACAGCCACTACAGTGGCAATCCGCATCCGTATTTTCTTAGGTGCTACATGCATATGAACCGCACAAGACTTTTTCAGTTTACTCAGTTGTGCATATATAAATATGTATATACTTTTTATCAAAAAGTTCACAAAAAAAAAACAAAAAACTGAGAGACTGTATGAAATCTTCGTCAAGATTAACTTTATTAAATGTTGAATATGCTTAAGCAAATACTATCACCTAAAATCTTTATGTACGTTTAACAGTTTTAAAGGTTCACTTCGCGTTTTAGCTTAAATTTAAACCCTAACGTTGCTGGGCTGTGTGGGGGTATCTGGGGATCTGTGTGCATGTGCATATGTGTGTGTGTGTGATTGTAAAGCACGTGATAACAGTAGTTGCCACAAACTTTGTCCAGAGGGTAAGGGGACTGCAGTGCATTAAATGAATCTGAAATTAGGTCATCTTAATTCGTTACGTTTGTCTGGAACGAGGAAAGCTTTTAGCCGGTAGAATCTTAACGCAATCATATGAGAAATTAAGATAAAACTGCATTACAATTTTTTGGGATTTTCGGTATCAAAGATTTAACTTGGCCAACAAATGTCAGATGCGTTGCGCGGCTGTCTGTTGGTTGAAATGGGAGAAAAAAACAACTTCAAAAACATTTTGACTTTGGGAAGTAAACTAAATTAAACGTTGGTCTTAATGTTTTAAAGCGTAAGGAGAACAAATGCCAGTACATACTTTAAAAGTTCGAAACTTATTAAATTATTCAATGTTGGGTTATATTAAACCATCGTATGTTTTACTGTTAATATACTAATTCGTTTAATGGCTTTTGCATTGATATAGACGGAAGGTAATATAAGTGGAACGGTCGAGGCTTTTAGATAAAAACTTATATGTAACATAGTTAATAGCAGCTGGGAGACCCTATGGCTGTTAAGAAACGCTACTTTGGCACACTTTAGAAGTTATCAATTACTTATGAACAAAATTTACTTTGAAATTAGCTAATACTTATACAAGATATTTTCTTTTTTTAGCTGATAAAAAAAATATCTTATGTTTTAATGTCCCTTACTTAGCACTTCTAAGAGTTGAGTATCCAGCATGACTTTTTTCATATTCTAATGTTAGTTATAACATATAGATTTTCATTTCTTATATTATTAACTTATTATTTCCCAGCATCTTCTATGTAATATTAGCCCCAACTATAACCGTCTTTTTATACAACATCCAACATAAGGTCTCATTATTAATGCCATCTACTTTAGGCGCTGGTTTTTTCTTCTTGTTTTGTTCTTATCGATATCATTTGCCATGTTTACAATTGCCCTTGAGCTGTGAAATTTACATTAACCAGTTAAATGATTATTCATTTAGATTTCTACTGTGGCCAAATAATATTTTTTCACTTTTCATCACCCGACATCATCTGATGACGAACGATGACGCTGATGATAGCCATACGCTGATGAATGCCATAAAGGACGACCTAAGGTTTTGTGAAATACCCCATGTAACACCAGCAATGAACTACCTGAGAAATAAACAGCTTTTAAATGAATGGACATTAAATTCTTAATGTTGTTTTATTTTTGTGTTAGTGTTGATGTTGTTTTTTTCTTTATGTTCAGACAATTCGATTCTGTTGTTACTGTTGCCATGTTATAATTTGTTGGTAGCCACTTATTTGACCAAGTTGTTTGGTTTTGCCAAACTGAACCATCATCCAGCTAGTAAGTCAGACAGTCAAAACAGGCAGGCTGGCAGTCAGCAGGCGTTACTTCTGTTGCACGGGTCTCATTATGACATACACCTTGTTTCTTTGCCGCATTCTTGTTGCCTTTGTTGTGATTACCGTTTGTTGTCGCTGTTGTTATTGCTGTCGCTGTTGTTGTTGCGGCTCTTTCATTACTGTGAGCCTCAGTGTGAGGCGTAAGAGCGGCGAGTGGGGCAACAAAATCTCTCAATAATTATGTTCGGAAAGCCTTAAGTACTTGTTAACAAGTTTGATATCTAGACGATTTACATGTTGTTTGTGGATATTTGAGGTTTCGCGAATATTCATTTGTACAACATCAGTAACAAAATTTTGTAGAAATTTCACTTGAGCTGCTGGAGGTTCTTTTTTTTTCGTTGAGTTGGTGCTCTGGCTGCTGTGTCACAGGTAGCTGTGGTGAGACAGAGAGATGCTGTAAGAAAAATAATTTACATTATAATTCCATGGATGGTTAAGGAAGTTCTTACTAGTACTAGGGCAGAAGTTGACAGTCAGTATCGATGCAACTTTTCATTATAGAAAAGTTCCTTGCTTCAACTAAGCCCAACGCTTCTTTCTAAAAAAATATCATAGCTGAGGCCAACTCTTCTTTACAGAAAAGTTCATTGTTTTAGCTAAGGTCAACTTTTCTTTACAGAAAAGTTCATTGCCTCAGCTGAGGCCAACTTTTCTTTATAGAAAAGTTAATTTCTTTATAAAAAAGTTCATTGCCTCAGCTGAGGCCAACTTTTCTTTATAGAAAAGTTAATTGCCTTAGTTGAGGCCAACTTTTCTTTATAGAAATGTTCATTGCCTCAGCTGAGGCCAACATTTCTTGATAGAAAAGTTCATTGCCTCAGCTGAGGCCAAATTTTTATTTTGTGGAAAAGTTCATTGCCTCAGCTGAGGCCAACTTTTCTTTATAGAAAAGTTCATTGGCTCAGCTAAGGCCAACTTTTCTTTTTAGAAAAGTTCATTGCCTCAGCTGAGGACAACTTTTCTTTATAGAAAACTTTATTGCCTCTGCTGAGGCCAACATTTCTTGATAGAAAAGTCCATTGCCTCAGCTGAAGCCAACTTTTCTTTATAGAAAAGTTCATTACCTCAGCTGAGGCCAACTTATCTTAATAGAAAAGTTCATTGCCTTAGCTTAGTCATGTCCGTCTGTCTGTCTGCCTGGCAGTCTGGTTGGTACGTACGATAACTTTCGAAAGATGCAACCAATTGTTATAAAACTTTGCGTGGTTATTCTTAAAATTTCCCAAAAACTGACCACGCCCCTTCTGATACCTCCCATACAAATGTACGATTCCATTTTTCCCATGTAGAAAAGTTGATTGCATCAGTTTGGTCCAACTTTTCCGTATAAAAAAATTGATGGCCTTATTTGAAAAGTTCATTGCCTCAGCTGAGGCCAACTTTTCTTTATAGAAAAGTTCATTGCCTCAGCTGAGGCCAACTTTTCTTTATAGAAAAGTTTATTTCTTTATAAAGAAGTTTATTGACTCAGCTGAGGCCAACTTTTCTTTATAGAAAAGTTCATTGCCTCAGCTTAGTCATGTCCGTCTGTCTGTCTGCCTGGCTGTCCGGTTGGTACGCACGATAACTTTCGAAAGACGCAACCAATTGTTATGAAACTTTGCGTGGTTATGGTTAATATTTCCCAAAAACTGACCACGCCCCTTCTGGTACCTCCTATACAAATGTACGATCCCGCCCATTTTAGAAATAGAGTAATAATAGCGATTAGCGATCGCCACCAAATTCTTTGTTATGTAAGCTATGGCAGGATAAGTCTTTGGTGAAAAAAACTGGAGGCCTTGCCACGGCCCTTTTGATACCACCTACACATAAGTACCATTCCGCCCACTTTAGAAATCGCGTAATAAAACACCCAACACGATCGTGCTCAAATTCTGTATTTGGTAAAGCTATAACAGGACAAAGTTTTGGAGAAAAACTGGAAGTCTAGCCACGCCCCTTCTGGTACCTCCCATACAAAATTATGGGATCCGCCAACTTTAGAAATCAAGTTATAATATCAACACACCCTATGTGATCGTGTCCAAATCTTGTTATTTGTTAAGAAAAGACTCGAAATAACGCAACGCCCCTTCTGGTACGTTCCAGACAAACTTTTCATCCCGCCCACTTTATAATTCGAATAATACTATCACTACACCTAAAGCAATCCTTCCCTAAACTCTATATTTTGTAATGATTTCACTAGTTACAAAATTAAGGAACTATTTAATTCCTAGTTAACCCCCCTTCGGGTTTTAACTGAAGTTGAAGCTATATGTTCGTCGATTTACACAACAGAAACTTTTTTTCTAGCAATTGTTTGTGAATATTTACGTACTAAACACATTCCACTTTGCTTACCGCATTCCATCAGCTCCATCTGTATGCAGTGGGCAGGTACGAGATATGATACCTTGGGTAGTTAAATTCTTTCACCATTTCAATAATGGCTAACTAACTGTTTTATGTTTTGCCGCAGTCTGCAAAAGCCAAACCCGAAACTGAAATACTACACAACACATACCTAGTAGTAAGTGAACGAGCAAAACCTATACAATTTAAGAATTTGTGGTTTACTGGTTTATTACACTTTGTATACGTTTTACAATTTGCCAAAAAAAAAAAAAAACATTCGACAACAAAAATGATATGGGAAACAGAAGAAAGTCCGGTAATACACTATACATCGATTGTATTGTTGGTGGTTTAGTTAATACCTGATGTGCATATCATCAGCGCTGTTGTCGTCCCTACATCATCATCATCGTGATCGTCGTCGCCGTCGTCCCTTAAAGGTGCTTGCAATGATGAGCGGTTGCCGGTTAATCGTGTGCTCATATTACAGCTCGCCGGGCTATGATTGAAGTGTTGAGATACGTTTAATATTTAAGCTTAAAACTGTATTAAATATAATGAGTTTTTTAAAACATACAGCTGCTTCAGTTACTTGTGACTGAGGCATAAGCCTAACATATTTCGTTTTTTGCTGGCGATGAAATTTGGATATCAAGATTAAGCAAAGGGTTAACTTACACATATGAGGTTTAACGCAGTATGTATTTTGTTTTCATGAAATTCTCTCAGTTTAACAAGAAAATTAACATAAATTTTTTATATTTTATAATCCATCAGTAAATTATCATAAAATTTCTATCTTTCAGCTGAAACCCCCACAAAATTAGAAGAAAAAAAAACAGAAACCCACAAAAAATCCAGTTCAGTTATTGAGTTTAAAGAAATCAACGATGCAGCGTCAACTACGACATCATTTGGGAAAAGAAGATTCATCATGGAATAATTTTCATATAACCTTCCTAAGGTTGATGGTGATTTTGTTAGTGTTGTTGTTGTTTTATAGCGTGAGTAAAACCATTAGTAATTAATTTATATGAAAATTCCTCAATATTTGATTATGTGCCTAATTCATTTGAGTTTAGGGTTCGGCTGCAGTCAGCATGCAGCATGTTAACATGTTGGACCACACAGCAGTGACAGAATTTTGTTGTTGTTTGTTTTCAATAATAAAATCTTTAGTGGCAACTTTTTTATATGGTTGATATAAAAATGACACTGCAAGGCAAGACGTCGTTAGTATTACAGTGTATTACTGTCAGTTCTAACTTTATACAACAAACTTAAAGAAATTTCGACATCAGTATTCCTACTACATTTTTGCTGCTCTATGGTCTTTCGAATAGTCGAATTCAAGTTTTATATGGTTAACTTTTTTATACCCTTCACCATGCTCACGAAATTTAATTTGTTTATTATTTTATTTATTAATTTTGTTCTGCAATTGTAACGACCATAAGAAGGCGTGGTAGGTATGACAATACGTATATTAATGATTAGCGTCGAATTCTGAGTCGATTTAAAGATGCCCGTCTATCTGTCTGTGTGTGCTCGCGATTACAGACATAGTTTAAAAGATATCGAGCTGACATTTGGAACGATAGCTTCTATCTTCAAAGCGATGGTAAAGTTCGAAGATAAGCAACTCCCCCATTGTGGGATCTGTTCCTACGATTACAGCCTTAGTTTAAAAGATATAGAGCTGAAATTTTGTCCTTAATCGGACTTTAAATTCTAATATGAATAACTTTCACCTCCTATACCAACTCCCCATTTTGGGGTCGTTCGTCTGTTTATCCCTGCGATTACAACCTTAATTAAAGAGCTATCTGAAATTTAGTATACAAGATTCTAACCTCTAAGTTATAAGATGACATACAAAACTAACTCTTTTCCTGACCCCTGCCATGCAATATCTGTAGTACTCCAGTGCGTTATAAAATAGGGTGAATTCGGTCATTTGTATGTGATATACCAGAAGGGGTGTGGCAAGTAATTCTGTTTTCTCAGGGTTTATTTACTTTTACAAGATAATTGAATCGACCAAATTCAATGGTTTCCAGTTGTTAGTCTGGAAGTTATGGGCCCATAGCCCACTTCAATGGAAGGTACCAGAAGGGTTGGGACAATTCCACCTATTTGCAATCCCATAACTTCATTTTGGAAAATAGTAACCCAGTGACGAAATTAGGAAGGCCTTCTGCAAGCAGGCAAGCAACAGGGCCTTCTGAGACATTCTAGCGTTATGTCTTCAAGGCCTTGTTTTTGTCTTGCTACTGAGACATTCTAACGTCATGTCTTCAAGGACTTGTTTTCACATGCATAAAAACAGGCCTTCTCCTTCCTTTCTGAAATATACCGAGCACATGTTCACTCCATTCTGCGAAGAGCACAGCTCCACGCCTTCTTTGAGAAGGCAGAATCAACGTTTACGATGATTTGTTAACCAACTTTTTCGTGTGTATATACATTCCGCTATCCTTCTCAAAGAAGGCATGAAAATAAACGGCAACGAGGAACTTTTTCGTGTGTTTTTCGCTTAAAACAGTCTACGAATGCATCTTCATAGGCTAGACACTAGCATGGCTGACTAACAATCGCTAGGTAGTGTTTTATAGGAAGTATAGGGAGAAAAATATATAAATGAGAAATATCTAAAAATAAACTAATCACCAATCAACCAACTACATATTATTTTTATTTTTCAATTCCTTCTTTCCTTCCAACGATACCCTATGATATTTGGAAAGGAAGAGGGAATGCAGAGCGCAGACCTACAGACTGCTTTTGTAGGAGCTCTATAAGGCCTTCTTGGCCCTTTCTTCGCCGCTTTAAATGCTAGTGATTACGCAAAGGGATCAGTGAAGTTTTACTCGAAATATCGTGTCCACTAGCCACCCAGCCAGCCCGACAGACGGACATGGCTCAATTGTCTTCAAAGGTCTTGTAACGAATGTGTTCTTAAGATACTGGGGGTCCAACAAGTCTTTTGCACTTGAATTCGTATAAGGATCACTGAAGGTTTCCTCGAGATATTGTGCCCACTAGCCACCCAGGCCGCCAGACAGAAGGGCAACGAATGTGTGAAGACTTGTCTTCTGCACATCATATTCTCTCCTACATGCGGCAATGGAGGTATCACAACTGATACACGAAGGGCAACGAATGTGTGAAGACTTGTCTTCTGCACATCATATTCTCTTCTACATGCGGCAATGGAGGTATCACAACTGATACACGGATTGATAACGAGACAGTTGGAGGAATATGCCACAAACAGGAGGGCGAATTAAAAAAGGACATCGAAACAGGTTCAGGTGCCTCCAGCAGTGTTCCGAACTACAGCCAACACTTCCGATTGCATGACGATTGTAGTACGGAAATTCTATTGGCAATGAATTTGGAAGAAACCATCACAATCTACGTGGATAGTCAAGCTTATAATATCGAGACTGGTGCACAGATTCAAAATGAAGCTCTCAACACTGTCAAAAAATAATTGAGACTCTACTGGGACCCCTGACACTGGGACATACTATCGAACGAGATGGAGGATGATTTGGAGAGGAGAGGTTTATTCCTAGAATCCAACCAATTGGATGAATCAGTGCGACCACAGAATATACAGAATTTTGAACCGGCACTTAGAACGTTTGGCAAACGTATCTTGGGAACACCGCACTGACTGCATACTATCATGGGATATTTTCCCAAAACAGGACGAAAGACGAACCAGAACACTCTTGGTGCTGGATAGGAAGATTTCAGGCGACAAATAGGCACAATAACAGGAGACTGTGACATAAGGGCATTCATATCGAACTGTGAGACAACACATGAGGACTATTGTAGATTGTGTGGCGATGAGACGGAATTTGAAACCATTGAGCATTTGCTCTGTCATTGCTCAACTCTTCATAGAAAAAGGATGCAGTTCCTAGGGAATTAGTATGTTGATAGTATCAATCACTTATCCGCGTGCAATATGACAAACCTAATGAAAATCACTAACAGATTGACCGTTTTACATGCAGAATACCCTAGGGACTCCATGTATGTAATGTCAAATCTCAATACTTTATCTATATAAAGATGCACGGGATTATACTTCGGAACCGGCCGTGGCATGATGGTTACAACACCCGACTACCATGCTAGAGATACCAGGTTCGATTCCCGCCTCCAGTCATCCAAATTTTCCTTTCATTGGCGATCCCCTAGATGTTGTCGACAGCAACATCGCTGTAAAGTGTCGAGTTAATCGTCATGTCTAGTAAAAGCTTCTCAAACAATGACGTTTGAATGCGTGGATAAACAAGTGGGTGCCGTTATTTGTAAATCTGAAAATAGAAAGCGTGTTTATTCACAACAACGCGAGAAGCTATCCTATACTTCATTCATGGGGTGTAACGGGCTATTAAGTTATGTTTATCACGTTTTTGTTCGGTGGCGGAATCTATTCCGTCGCCGAGACTTGCCTTGCCTTCTGGAACGAGCAGACTACAAAAAGCGGTCATCCTTCTAATTTCCGTACCGATCACGTTTTGACTGGACAATCTATTTTGTCGCCGAGCGTTGCCTTGCCTTCGGGAACGAGCAGACTACAAAAATGTGGTTTCCATATATACAGCACACTTTACGGGTCCGTGACTAGATTTCTATCCCTGTCATTACAGATGGGGCTTACTGTTCCAAAACTTGTAAATACTTACCTTTTGGTAGACTTTTCGGGCTTCACGTCTATCCCTGTTCTTTTTTATATCCTCGTTCTAACTTCATTCCAATTGAACCTTTTCCTTCACATCTATCCCTGTACTCTTTTTCGCATTAAGAGGCTTTCATAATACTTCCTTCCTCCTTACTTTCTCGTTTTCTTACACAGCAAGCGTAACTATTGGCTGCAGCATTTACTTGTTGCTGAATAATTTTTTTCTCAGATAATGCGCGATGTTCTTCCAGGACTTATCTTAGCGTGATGTTTTTGTACCCAACTACGGTCGTTACTATAGTGGTCCTGGGTTGTAGAATATACAGCGTTGTGTTTCAGGAACATCGATGTTTGTTTGCTGTAATTGGAGGGAGTTGGTAGGGATATGCATTGGCTATCTCGGTTGTATGTGGCCTACCGATGTTAATCCTCCACTAACAACCGTTTCGGGGGCTATTTAATCTCGTGCGTACCTACTTCCATGGATTAAAAAAGATCTCTCAGAACAATTTGAGTATCATGGCCAGAGCAGCGGCCATATATTGACAACAAGTGCTCATCTATATATATAAAAATGAAATGGTCCATGTATGTCATACTATCACTTGAGAACGGCTGCAGCGATTTGGCTGATTTTTTTTTTATTCGATTTGAAATTTTCCGTAGATTGTTTGTGTTGAAAAAAATCAAATCCAGGTGGTTTTTATATCGAAAATTTGATAGCATGTACCAATTCAACTGAAATTTAGAATGGATATTTGTTTGATGATGAGAAAACATTTTATGTACAAATGGACCCGGTAGGTGGCGCTGGGGTCGGTTTACAATCAAAATTTTAACGAATGGGCCAATTTAACTGAAATTCAGAATCTATGTGTTTTTGATCATTAGAAAAAATCTTATTTTCAATTGGACCCGGTAGTTGGCGCTAGGGTGGATTTATAGCGAAAATTTTAATGCATGTACCAATTTAACTGAAATTTAGTGTTTATGTTTGTGGAACCTTGAGAAAAAATTGTTTGTATAAATTGAACCGGTAGGTGTCACTAGGGTGGGATTATAATAAAAATTTTAACGATTTAAACAATTTGACTGAAATTTAGAATGTATATTTGTTTTATTATGAGCATTTTTTTTTATATATGGACCCGCAGTTGATTTGGCTGGGGTTGAATTATTTCGAAAATTTATATCGATTGTCCGATTTTACTCAAATTTAAAATATATGATTTTTCTGGCATGAGAAAATTTTGAATGTATGTTTGAAACCAGTTGCAGGTGTTTAGCTTATGATACACTTAATTTTTGGAATGTCTTTTAGTCACTTTTTTTAACATCATAGTTATTCAGAAGTCTATATACATAAAAAAGATGTACATTTTAATGTCAGCACTAATTTGGAATAGGTTGACCCCATTTATCCTAAAAATTCAGTAGTAAAAGTTAGGGATGGGCTGTAGATGGTCACTCAGATCGCAAAATGGCTTAAGGTAGAATGGCGTACATTTATGTTAGTACACTTCCTATAGAATTAGAGAGCTTCACAAAGTGGTTTTTCGCATTTCGAAATTTTAGGGGACAAACATGAAAATGGGAACAACTGTTGCTCTTACCCAGACCAAACGGTTCATAGGGTTGTTGAGCCAAATGAAGGGATTTTTGGAAATTGGTACTCCTTGGAATAAAAAAGTATCAATCATCCAGTACACCAACGCAGAAAGTTATATGTCAGTCAATCGGCTTATAAATGTGGTTTTAGAATATATGCCTATCAATAAGTAAGTTTTTATCAAATCCTGGACGACACTGCTGAACCATTTTAGCAATTCTTACAAATATAATCTCTTAGATTTATATAGATTTATATGAAGTACAGAATATGTCCGGGAATACCTCGCCCTTTAAATTTAAATATTTCAGAGGCTAAGTAATATACCATTCGTTATTAGATTTAAACTGCACTCAACACCTTTTAAAATAATTTGGAGGCAGGACGAAGTCTGCCGGGCCAGCTAGTAGAAAATATACTTAGTGTTCTCGTTTTGTCTTTAGTTGAGGCGTGTACACAATTCAGCTTGATGTGAAAATATTTCGCCTCAACGCGATTAGTGGCTACTCGGTCACTTTCACTACCGAACGAACACTGATTCTTCCTGCATCGCAATTTAGAAGATGTCACCGTTGTTTCGTCGTGTGCATCCTGTCCCGTCCATCGAATATCCTGTATAGCGGCAAAATCTATGTAATAACATCTGACATTACAGATGTATATCGTGGTGCCGGTCCATAAAATGGATTTGCGGTTTGTCAACAATTGGGAGAGAACCTGATATTTTCCCTACTATGTCCAATGATAGTTTCTTGGCGATGCCAATGCCAATGTTAACCTATTCTTTAAGACTCATAGGTGTTAGAATGTCTTAAGGTTATTCAGCATTGCAATTTCTCACATTTTCTGTCAAATAACATTTCTCCATCGCTTTTCTTAGTGAAGGATTGAATTTAACATAATGATAACATATCTGACTTAACGACCAAAGTGCTAAACTGAACACTTTTAACTATCTTGATTTTTTATAAATTTAGGAAAATAACTCCCTAACCAGTGATCAGGCTAAAAACATTTTTAAGATAGACTTTGAAGTAATTGCAAATAGTTTAGCCCCTTAACCATCAAAAGTTTTTAATGAATATTTTCACTTGCTCTTCACGTGGTAATACAAAAATTATAACTTGCCACAAAGCTTTAAGTAACTTTCTCATTAACGACATCGTACCGAAAAAAAAAACAATCAAAATCTTTCTGCATTGCAAAGAGATATTTCTGGGTGATTGCACCATGAACTTGTAAATTGACGCACCCCAAAATTCGCAAACCACAATTGTTATTAAAAAGTTTCGTACATTATTGTCAAGTCATCTTAGTCACATAGTTGTAGTTGGGTAGAGTCGCCGCTGCACAAAATGATATCAAACGATAATGCATTACACGTTTATTATTATGATATTCACAGATGATATCCACTCCTCTAAATGCCCTCCCTACAATCTGCGCATATGTTGTTTGTTTAATAGCAAACGTATAAGTTTCTATGTGTGTTTGTATGTGATAAGTCTACGGATATGGTCGCCAATATTCAGCCGATGAGTGAAGTACATTGAAATAGCACCAGCATCTTTTAAATACAAATACTGCAGGCAGGCAGCGCGCTCGGATAATATCATATCCATGGAGTGCCGACGACGACAACACAACGACAACAATATTATCATCATTGGCAACACTAGCCAGCCAGCAACTTTTGCATACTTATGGCAAAACATTAATGTTGCAACAAATAACAAATGCAAGCCGCTTAACTACATAAACAACCATATCTATACAAGAATAAAGAGTCATCACTTCATAATGGAACAGATGGAATTACATTGCAACGACAACAACAGCAACAACTACAACTATAAAAGCAAATAGGAAACAGCGGCAGCAGCAGCATCAGCAACAACATATACATTATAGTTAGTCGCAGCAACATTAAGAACAACATCATTAAATTATATGTGTGTATTTCGGTTTAATATCAAAACCACACTAGATTCAAACGTTTGAAGAGTAAGAAAACCAAATAAAGTAAAGTATATGGACGTTAATATCAGGGAGAGTCCAGCAAAACTTTTGCTTGGAGGTAACTGGGTGTTAATGTTAGCAATTAAAATGATAGTTAAAAAATAAAATTTGACGCTTAGTGGATCCCATATTAGAAAATTCGATGGAGCCCAATATATTGCACTGCAATACAAACCTACCAATGTAGACGGGGAATAAATTGACTCTTCTCATAACTTTTCCCACTTTTAGTACACGGAAGGACCTAAGGCATTGCGATTGCATGAATCGGCTTTATAATATAGCAGTTAAATGAAATAAGTCAAAAATTACATTATAGAAAATTCAGTATATGAGTGTCAGGCAGCCTATAACCCCGCGAGGCCGGCAATAATCATGTGATCAGCAATTCACACGTACTCACAGCTGTGTTTGATTCAAAGCAGTCTTTCTATGGTCAGCATCTGCTTTAGCTTTGTGTAACAACACCACGCACTCTTGTTTCACATAACATCGATAATAATTGGGTATACCTGCGTTCGGTTTCGCCTGACATTGCTTTATATGAACCAACCAGCTAATTTTTAATTTTACTTTCGCATTAAGTGCAACTTTTATTACAAAAAATTTCATAATTTTTGTTGGCCTCACTCCACCCATAACCTTTGCTGGGTTTGCCTTATACCAAAATAACGGGTGTAGGTGGTGCTGGTGGTGGTGTGGCCATTTTGGTGGGATCTCCCCTACCAGCCTTGCCTAGTGTTGGACGATCACTTGTAAAGTCGTGTGGCAACATGCCTAATATGAGACAATCTGTTGCGATTTTGTTTGTTTGTTTTTATTTTTTTGCGATATTCTTTTGCGATGTTGTTGTTGTGGTTGTTTGCTGTTGTTTCCTCAGCGACAACAAAATACCATTGTAAGTACAACTATGTGGACAAGTTCAGGCTAACCACACGTTTTGACTGTTCAACACAGCGGGCGGAAACTCGAAATATTTTCTTATTGTACTTTTTCGGCATGTGGACAGACAGACGGACATTTAGACGTACGCCGCCGCACCGCAATACATATATGAGCGTATGTGCTTAACGCCAACGCATGGAGGCTGGTTGGTTGTTTGGCCTCTTAGATGCCGGTTCGAGTAATTGAATGGATTGCTGGCTGGCTGCCTGGCAGACTGACTGTTGGAGTGGCTGGTGGCATAGCATATAGCAATTGCGGTTAACTTGAGCTTCATTGAGGATCAGATCATAGACGACATTCGTAGGAGAGTGAAAAAACCAGCCAAGCAGACAATAATGAAACAACAACAACAACAAAAACCGATCTCGGCCCAGAGACACATGTGCCTTGACAATGATCATCATTAATAAGCAAAAATTTGTGGCCGTTTTTCCTAAAACATTGTTGTTGCAACGTCTTGCCACATTGTGGTTGTTGTTGTTGTTTGTGTTGCTGTTGGTTGAGCTGAGGTTTTTAAGTAAATTTTTCTTCGTCTTTTTTACGCCTAAATTTGGCTCCATTCAGCAACAACAAAACTTCGAAAAACAACAAAAAAAATATAAATGTTAAAATAGCGACAAAAATCATTTTGCAAGATTTTCCTTGGTTTATTTACATTGTTGCTGATGCATGAGGTGCGTTAGATCGGTGTAGGAAAATGTAATTAAACGGTATACCCCGAAAGAGTATATCCCGAAGACATTAAGCTTTGGACGTTTATTAATAACTCATTTAAGCCTCGAGCACATTAATATGGAAAATACGGTATGCCGAAAAGTCGTGGAAAGTTTTCGTACAGTTTTGGAACCAAAATCTCACTATGAAAACGACCCAGCACATATTTTAAATATATCTAAAAGTCAAACAGCAAATAAAAGACTTCGTATTAGTGAGTGTCATTGCGCAAAGATATTTTTTTTTTACAGGGATACCATCTCAGCATTTGGCATCTAATAGTATAAAGTTAATTTCATATTCTTAATTTCAACTCCTCCAGTCCACTGCCCCAACTGTTTCTTTGTCTCAGGTGTCAAGGGATGGACTGTATTATTGCGGTGAGATATCTCCTCAAACTTGCTTTTGAAATATATTCATGTCGCTGTTTTTCTCTATTGTAAGCAAATACAGCACCCATCTTGCCTAAAGCATTGTCATCTTCAAATTTGAAAGTTAATATGCGATGTATAAGACTTTTTGCAAAGCCTTCCATTTCAGCTAGCTAACACATCTTCAGCCTACGTAGCCAGCTATTTTTGAAGTATAGTCTTTTATAGCTGCCATGCAGAAAGATACGAATTTGGATGTGGATTCATAGTCGGCAAGAAGCTTCGACATCTGGCCTCGCGGTTTAACCCTGTAAGTGACCGATGTTGAATAAAGATGAGAACAATAAAGATGCATTCTAGGAGGAAATATATGACCGCTGTCTGGCACATGACAATAAAATATTTATGCGAGATTTTATTAGTAAAATAGGAAGGGAAAATGCTCTTGGTTCAGCAGTCGGAAAATTCAGTCTGCACAACAACACCTCCGATAACGGATTCAGACTAGTTAGGTTCGCGTCGGCAAGAAACATGGTGGTGAGTAAACTAAGATTCAACACTTCCTTACACTGATCTTATCTGACTTGCTCTACAGCGCAGAATCCTAGGATCACTCTATTCTGGAAGTTTTTGAGGGAAAAATAGTTCATAATATATTTGGATATATCATCGTTAACCGAGGTTACCTTCGTCGAATGAATCATGAGCTTTATGAGCTGTACAACGACATCGACGTAGTCAAGCGCATTTAAATAAACCGAATTCGCTGACTGGGGCACGTTGTTTGAATGGACGAAAATGCTGCGGCCCGAAAAGTCTTCGGCAATAAACTCGAGGGGCAGCGAAGAGGGGGCGACCAAAACTTCGATGGATGAACTAGGTGATAGAGCTGTTATCTAAGCTTGGTGTGACGAACTAGCTAGAGGGCTTGGTCATTAAATCGCTTGCTTAGCCCACAGCAGCAGTGGTTTGCTATCAGTACTCGTCTTTTGTTTTCTAGGCAAATATTACTATTTTTGGTTATGACGGAGCCAAGGTAGACAGTCCACGTAGCATCCCAAACGAGCAGACCCATTGTTCGTTGATACAAATAAACTGGATTTGTTGTCATTTATCACCAGACCCACTTCTGCCGAATGCTTGTCAATGCTTGAAAAGGCAGCAGTAACATCCCGCACTCCTCGGCCAATGATATCTATATCATGTTCCTTAGAACTAATAACTATCTTGGTTATGTTCCCATTCATCCCTTGACCGACTTTTGCCGACTGCTTCTTCATATTTAAAAATGCTTCAGTAACATCCCGCAAGCAGTAGATTACAAACGAGTAGACTCTTTGTTCCTTGGAACTAATAACTGTCTTTGTTGTGTTATTTTTTATCACCAGACCCACTTATGCCGACTGTTTCTCAATGCTTGAAAAGGCTGCAGTATATCTATATCATCGGCATACGCAAGCAGTAGATCACAAACGAGTAGACTCTTTGGTCCTTCGAACTAATAACTTTCTTGTTTTTGTTCTTATTTATCACCAGATTCACTTCTGGCGACTGCTTCTCAATGCTTGAAAAGGCTGCATTAACATCCCGCAGTCTTCGGCCAATGATACCTATATAATCGGAATTGACGAGCAGCAGATCTCAAAGCAGAAGAATCTTTGTCCGTTGAAACAAATAACTTGGTATTGTCCTCATTTATCACCCGACCCACTTCTATCGACTGCTTCTCAATACAAGATGGTGCCAGTCGTGTTCACTGCTGCCTTCCGCATGACAATCTCCATTATGATATTAAAAAGATCGCATGACAGACTATCACCATGTTTGAAGCCTCGCTTGATAGAAAAGGGCTCTGTCAGATTTTTGCATATTCTCACTGTAAATTTCGTGTTGGTCATTGTCATGCCGCAAAGTCGTATCAGCTTCGTGAGGACACCACACTCAGCCATAGAATCTTATAGTTTATATCGTATCGGACTATCAAATACAGCTTTCTAATCGATAAACAGATGGTAGGTGTCGATATGCATTTTTTGGGTCTTCTCCAGGATCTGTCGTTGTGTGATTATGTGGTCGGTAGTGGAACGGCATGATGGTTAGAACACACGACTACCATGCGGGAGATCCCAGGTTCAAATCCTGGCTCAAGTCATTTTAAGCGTAAAATGTTTCGTCATTGCCGGCCCCCCTCGATGTTGTCGACAGCAACTTCGCAGTATAAGTGTCGTCAATCGGCATGTCGAGTAAAAGCTTCTCAAACATTGACGTTCGCATTGGTCGATAAACAAGTAGGTGCCGTTTGTTGTGAATCTAAAATAGAAAGCGTGTTAATTCACAGCAACGCGAGCATTATCCCACACCTCGTTCATTGGGTGTAAAGAGAAATTAAGTAAGTGGATTTACACAGGTATAAAACCACACTGGTAAGGTACCATTAAGTCCGCTGCGATGGGCTTTAACCTTTCGCATAACACAATCGACAGGACCTTGTATGCGATGGATAAACGGCTGATGCCGCGATAGTTGGTACACATAGTTGGATTTTCTTTCTTAGGCTCTGGACATAGAAAACTTACTAGTTTTCAATCATTGCGCATACATTCCTTTAGCCAATTCGTGTTTATACGCTGTTCTATGCACGATGCCAGCTCATTGCCGTCGGCTTTAAAAGGCTCGGTCAGCAGTTCATCGGTTCCTGCAGCTTTGTTATTTTTAAACCTTGCGATCGCCGTGATGATCTCGTTTTCGCTATAGATGATATGCGAGATTTCGTCACTGATGCCGTATTCGGGAACAAGTTGAATATTTGAAGCAGACTCTGTATGTCTTTGACAAAGATTTAAAATGCTATCCTCACAGGTGGGGATTCCTGTTCTAAAACCCTATTTTTTGACCTTTTCCTAGAAATTTCGGACTTCATATCTTTTTCCGTTACCTTTCGATATGCTGGGTTTATCTTTTCTTGCGCCTGAAAAGGCACGTCGCCGCACGCATAACCATTGTCTGTAGTTTTGCCCCGTATGCAGCTACCTTTTCCTCAGACATTTCGCGACATTCTTAATCGTACCAGGGTTTGTATGAGCGTGGTTTTTCATAGTCCAGAACGGTCGTTGCGGCAGCGGTCACAAAATTTGCAATATGCAATATGTGTGTCGGGAACATCACAATTAGGGTTGTCAAACAAATGAGCCTTAAACGTGGCAAATTCCCCTACACGATACTTACTAACTTCAAATCGATATTAAATTATTATGGCATGTAACTTGACAAATCGAATAATGCAGAACTTCTTATTTTTGGGGCTTCTTTCACGTGCAGTTCTCAGAATTGAGTCCCAAAATCATGTGTTGTACTGTGTTATAGAAATATGTTGTTTATAGTTTTTTTCTAAATGAAAATTTTTAATGAAAAATCTTTCTTATTGTAGCAATTAAGGTAAATTGATTTTCCTTTACCTTCCCTCGCTGTGGCCTTAGCGATATTTTTATTTATGTTACACCAATATGCTGGTGCTGGTGGCTTCGACATGATGCCATTGCCACACTATCAACATCCTCATCATTGTTATTGAAGTATTTTTGAAGTTTAGTTGTTTTTTGTATGGATTTTTTTGTTTTCTGTTTCTAGAGAGAGAGAGAGGAAAAAAGTCATCACCTGAAAATGGGGGCTTGGTCCATTCGAGAGGAGACGTATTTTTACGACTGTCATTTTAGTTATTGTTGTCGTTGGTTCGATGTACGGTTGGTTTGTTTAATTCTCCTTCATCGCCGTGGTCGTCGTCGTCGTCATCATATTTTCCTTTAAATTATAAAGTTGTGGTGTGGCTTTTTTTTTGCCGTTCGCCTCAAAGTGTGTGAGCTTGAATAGTTGGCAACATTTTGCCAAGTTTTTGGGATATTTTTTTTTGAGCGTTGTGGCAAATGTGGAAATATGTTGCGGTAAATGTCAATGACATACCAGAAATGGAGAATCTAAACAAAACAAAAGGAAACAATTTCTGAAATGTGACCTCTGTTTTTTTCGGGTTGGTTAAATAAAAATCAAGAAAAACAAAACTGGAAAAAACAAGACTAGGTAAAGGTGGGGTTTTGATGATGGTTTCAAAGCAAAGGTCTCGTTGTTATATGACAGGCGGGGGGAAGGAGATATCGCGAAAAAGATTGACAGCTATGAAATTGAAATAGGATGTTAAAGGTAGGATAGAATTAAAAGAAAACTTTTTAAATGTCAATATGAGATAGAAGTATAATTCTGTGAGACTTACAATGCTGACTTTCATATAATTCTATATTCGTCTTAAGAAAAACTATTGACTTGAGACATTTTCCCCTGAAAAGTTTAATTTGCTGTCCTTTCCAGCAACGTCTTCTATTCCCACACATCAAATGTTGTCCTACTATGGAAAAAAAACTATGGAATTTCAATTCCATTAGTTTACGCTAAAAGTGTCCGCCTCCCAGTGCCGACTGTCTGGCTGCTTTGTTACGGAACGCGGTAGTTTCCTCCATCGTGTTCATGGAAATTATCAACATATTTGTTAAGTGTTTTGCCATTTATCATAACCCTGAGAACTGTTTCAATTTCTGTAGTTACTTAAACTTAAACTGCACAAAGTGATTTCAATACCACAGTAGACATGTTTAACATTTGTCAAAATCACAAAAGAACATCGTGTAAACGACTACGAAATGACTAAGGTTCTTCATGGAACGGATCTGCAGCAGCTTTTTTGTTTCACTTTGCTTCCTAGCAAAAGTTGTTCAAGAAGAACAGAACAGAACAGCGAAGAAAAAAATCACAGCAATCACAAGATGAAACACAAAACCAAAGCCGATGCATGTTGTAACGATGGTATGAAAAAAAAAATTGGATGAAAAAAGTGGGAAACGAAGGAGGAATAACTTGGTAAAGAATGTAAAATAAAATATGAAAAGTTGTAAAATGATCCACAAAAACACCAAGAGAATAAAATGCAAAAAACAGCAAAAACGAGCAACTGGGAAGTGCAACATAATGCAACAGCTGGGTAAACAAGTAAGTCATGTGGTTAGGAAAGGTCCTGGCTAGGAGAACAAAAAATAAGCTACGGGAAATAAAAACAAAAGCGAATAAATCAAAAAAACGTTTAATAACAATAAAATAAAAGAAAAATTGAGGTTAATTTTTAAACCCTTAACTGACAACGTTATTCAATACTTCTCCTAGACAAAATCATCTTTCTACCTTTAGTAGCGTACCTTAACATTACCAGTATGCCAGTACCCTGCCTGCCTGTCGTTTTAATCTAGTTGATGATGTCTGCAAAACCTAAGAAATTTTTACCAAACACAATTTGCATGATATTTAAGCATTATTTAAATTTATGTTGTGCCACTCTTAATAGGGCGGCAATGATTTTCCCCTCTCAATTTGCACTACAGAAGTAAATGTATAAGCTACAGTTTTAGCAATCGTTTAGTTCAGTGATGTATCCAGCACACAGCACACCAACTAGCAGCACTAGCAACACGAAGCTACAGCTCATCATTAACATCACCATCACCATCATTAGCAACAGCATCAACATCAGCATCAGTGACTGTAACAAAAACAATAACAATATTAGCATTAACAGCAACTGGATAAAAGCCCACAACTTCAACAGCATCTATGGCAGATAGCAAAAAAAAAGTAGGAAGTCAACACAACAGTCAATGTTTTTCTTGACCAGGACTATGTGATTGTGGTTCCAAAAAAAAAAAAGGAAATAATGAAATACATAAAATATAATTTAAAATAGCAGCAACATAAGAGGCTGAATGCATCAGCATTAGCATCATCAGCAACAAGAGCAATGTTGTTGAGCTCGTATGAATCGTAAGGGTTCTATGAATCACAACTTAACATTCATTAGCTGTGCTAATGACGTACAAAAAGCCCTGAGTCCAGCTCATCAGCTCGCTCGTCAGATCACCACTTAAGGCACGGGCTACAATTGTAGACAAATAAATCAAAAAGGAATCCGACTTAGACATTTGTAAGTTTGTTTGTATGAGAACAAATTAAAACTGCAACTTTACAGCAATTATGGTTGAATTGTATTTCAGACCACATTATGAGTCAAATTCATATAGCATGTAATGCATAAGATAAGATCAGGAAGGGTTCATTCAATTCAATGAGTCAAAACGCATATGTTTTTAAGCCAGTGAACGGCAGCCCAATACAACCACAATATGAGTTTGTGTTGGTGAGTTGCTTTCTACCCTCTCTCACTGCAGTAATGGAAACTGTTATATAGTTTTTTCATAACTGTGAATAAAACCAGTACAGAAATTTCAGTGAGGTAAACTGACTGATAAATACCATCACCCAATATAAGATATTGTTGAAGTCTTGAGTTATTGAAATTGATAGATTTTTAATTAAAATAAAATTCTTATGTATAATTTTTCCCCTGCTTGTGGTGCAATATCGTCCAATACTTGACTAATGTAGGAGGTGTAAGAGCCTGTTTGGAATTTATGTGAGAAATATTAATTATTCAAAAAATGGTAATTTTGATAGGAGGTACCAAAAGGGGTGAATTGATACAGTCCTTATTCATTCGTGACTCAAATTTATGAAAATTTTGACTGAATTCAGTGGACTTACAAAAAAGATGGGAGCGAGTTAGGTCATTTGTATGAGAGGTACCTGAAGGAGTGTGTCAAATAGTTAGGTTTTCTTGGGTTTTGCCTCCTATAACAACTTACTTAATTTCCCTTTGCACCCCATGAATGAGGTATGGGATAGCTTCTCGCGTTGTTGTGAATTAACACGCTTTCTATTTTTAGATTCACAACTAACGGCACCTACTTATTTATCGACGAATGCGAACGTCACTGTTTTGAGAAGTTCTTACTAGACACGACGATTGAATCGACACTTAATACTGCGAAGTTGCTGTCAAACAACATTCGAGGGGAGCCGACAATGAAAGAAAATTTTATTTATTTTTTCTTTTAAGATGACTGGAGCCAGGTTTGAACCTGCGATCTCCCGCATGGTAGTCGCGTGTTCTAACCACTATGCCATTTATGTATAACAACATAAATTGTTAAACATGAAAATTGGTCGATTATCATTACCCCCCAAGAGTCCGTTTGGAAGTTATGGTAGAAATATTAATTTTCCAAAAATAGGTCATTTTGTATGGGAGGTACCCGAAAGCTTGAACCAATATAGTCCATATTCATTCCTAAGTCCAATTTTCATAAGCAAACATCATACTTAAAATTGGAGTGAATTCCGTGTCCTTACAAAAAATATATGTATGTAAAACTATAAAGGTCAATTATGTCAATTGTATGGGAGGTACCAGAAGGAATATGGCAAAGGTTTCGGTTTTCTTGGGGTTTATCAACATTTGCAAGATAAATAAACTGACCAAATTTAAATATCCTACGATCGTACGTTTGGAAGTTATGGAAGAAAGATAAATTATCCAAAAATAGGTAATTTTGTATGGGAGGTGCCAGAAGGGATGGGGCTTTTTTGCCCATTTACAATCCCATAAGTTTGTTTTAAAAAATATTAATACTGGTCAATTTTCATACCGATCCGTTAAGGTTTACTCGAGTTATCCTGCTGACCAGCCATCTAGCCAGCCAGACTGACGGACATAGCTCAATCGTCTTAAAAAGTCCTGAAACGAATTTGGTCTTGGGGTCTAACTCGTCTCCTTTAATGCGTTGCACTTTTTATACCATCACCCTTAGGGATGAGGGTATATATCATTTGATACGAAAAAAAGTGTAACGCATTAAAGGAGACGAGTTAGACCCCAAGTATCTTAAGACCAAATTCGTTTCAGAACTTTTTAAGAAGAATGAGCTATGTCCGTATGTCTGGCTGGCTGGCTGGCTGGCTGGCAGGCTGGCTGGCTGGATGGCTGGTCAGCAGGATAACTCGAGTAAACCTTAACGGATCCGTATGAAAATTTACCAGTATCAATATTTTTCAAAACGAACTTATGGGATTGTAAATGGGCTGAATAGCCCCACCCCTTCTGGTACCTCCCATACAAAATTGCCTATTTTTGGAAAATTAATATTTCTTCCATAACTTCCAAACGGACAACCGGAGGATGTTTGAATTTGGTCAGATTATTTATCTTGCAAAAGTAGACAAACCCTAAGAAAACCGAAACCTGTGCCCCACCCATTCTGGTACCTCCCATACAAATGACCGAATTGACCCTTATAGATTTACATACATATCTTTTTTGCAAGTAAACTTAGATCACTCAAATTTTGCGTATGATGTTTGTTAATAAATATTAGACTCAGGTATGAATATGGACTATATCGGTTCACCCCTTCTGGTACCTCCCATACAAAATGAGCTATTTTAGGAAATTATATATTTCTCCAATAACTTCAAAACAGTCACTTGGGGGGTTATGAACATTGGTCGATAAATTAATGTTGTGATAGGAGGCGAAACCTCAGAGAGCCTAACTATTTGACACACCCCTTCTGGCACCTCCCATACAAATGACCGAATTGACCTTTATAGTTTTACATACATATCTTTTTTGCAAGTAAACTGAGATCACTCAAATTTTGCGTATGATGTTTGCTTATGAAAATTAGACTCGGGTATGAATATGGACTATATCAGTTCACGCCTTCTGGTACCTCCCATACAAAATTACCTATTTTTGGAAAATTAATATTTCTCATATAACTTCCTAAAGGACTCTTGGGGGGTAATGAAAATTGGTCGATTAATTTATGTTATTATAGGAGGCAAAACCCTAGAAAACCTAACTATTTGACACCCCCTTCTGGTACCTCCCATACAAATGACCGAACTCACCCCCATAGTATTACAAACATATCGTTTTTCTAAGTACACTGAATTCAGTCAAATTATGAGTAATTTGTACGCTTATGAAAATATGAATCAGGAGTGAATATGGACTATATCGGGTCACCCCTTCTGGTACCTCCCATACAAAATTACCTATTTTTGGAAAATTAATAATTCTCCCATAACTTCCAAACGGACATTTGAGGGGTAATGAAAATTAGTCGGTTTATTTATATTGTGATAGGAGGCGAAACCTCAGAAAACCTAACTATTTGACACACCCCTTCTGGTACCTCCCACACAAAGGACCGAACTCACCCCTATAGTCTTACATACATATCTTTTTTTGTAGTGCACTGAATTCAGTCAAATTATTCGTAAGTTGTACGTATGAAAATTTGAGTTAGGAATGAATAATGACTGTATCGGTTCACCTCTTGTGGTACCCCCTATCAAAATTAAATTTTTTTGAAAAATTAATATTTCTCACATAAATTCCAAACCGGCACCTATACCCCCTACACAAATAAGTAAAGTTTTGGACGATTTTGCACCACAAGCAGGGGAAAAAATATACATAAATAATTTTATTTTAATTAAAAATCTATTAATTTCAATAACTCAAGACTTCAACAATATCTTATATTGGGTGATGGTATTTATCAGTCAGTTTACCTGACTGAAATTTCTGTACTGGTTTTCGTATCAAATGATATATAACCTCATCCCTAAGGGTGATGGTACAAAAATGCAGAAAATAATTGATAAATATTACTGCCGTGCGCTTCACAACGTACATTAAAATATTAGAATTATTTTTACTGAAAAAATGAATTTCTTTTATTGCCGTGCTAACAACATGCATCGGACGAATGCTCAAGCGAGACTGAATGCATTTTTTTGTATGAGCGAATGCGAGTGTATCTCTAGCGCACATGGGCTACCTTACGCCATTGACTGTTTAAGAATAATGTGAGTAAATATGACTACTGCTGGTTAGACTTAGTATCCGCTACTACTACTAATATATTTACTTCGTAATAACTAGAAGTCGCCAAAGAAGTCGCAACATCCAATAGATCTTGTATTCCCCGGACAATAACACTAGACATCCTTTCAATATCAAAATATTTCAGAAGATGCAATAATCTTTCTTAAGGAGTAGGTAATAGATGTTACTGAAGCTCAACACAACGGCTCTTTTAGTGTGCAGCCCCAAAGAACTTAGATAGGGCGCGGCGCTTGGTGCTAAATCATTGAAAGTTGGTACCGTGCATTATATTACCTAAATTAAGAACTAACTGCGAATTTATCAAAATCAGCCACGCCCACAGTTCGTACAATTCAAATCATTTATGGAATATCTTTTATTTTGAGTTTTCTGATCGGGAATAACCAGAATCTCTCTACGGGAGCTCTCAAGCAGTTCATTACTTGTGAAAATCCGTTCAGTGTTAGCAAAATTGAAAAGGCGAAATGTTGACCAACCTAAATGATATGCTGCCGATGCCTCGTATGTAGTAGGTAACAGTAGTAATTGAAAATCAACACCAAGACATGTCTTGGCCAGCCTTAATAAACTACAATCAGACGTGATGGCCTAATAAGCCACTCTCCTTAACTTAAAAAAATTATTATGTAAAGACGCATGATTGAAGAATATGCACTCGGAATGACCGAGCCTCTATCCAATTGGCGGCAGTCCTCGACAAATACGTAGCTGACATCACCGCCATACAGAGAATGCAATCAACGGGACCGGGACTGACACGACGAAAGAACTGTGGTATCCTTTTACAACTGACAGGCAAAAGACACAAATTTGGAAGAGAATTAATGATTGGTAGGAGACTTCGATAGCTGATCTCGCGACTTAAACCCATAAGTAACCGAATAGCCCAAATAAAGGCCGGTAGTGGCATAGTGGTTAGAACACGCGACTATCATCCGGGAGATCCGTGGTTCGATTCCCGGCTCCAGTTATTTACATTTTTCTTTTATTGCCTTTTATCGCATTCGTCGATAAGCAAGTAGGTGCTGTTTGTTGTGAATCTAAAATTGAAAGCGTGTTAATTCACAACAACGCGAGAAGCATCCCATACCTCAATAATGGGGTGTAAACGAAAATTAAGTTTAATCAAGGTAAAATATTTTTCCATCACGCAGATTTGTGTACGCTGCTGCCTGGCCATAAATATAAAATTGCTCTGAGAGAATTTTGGTTCAGCAGTCTGAAAACTGAGTTGACACAGCAACACTTCCGATAACAGACTCAGACTAGTATGCTTCGCGTTGGCAGGAAACATAGTAGTAAGTGGAACCAGATTCGAGGATAAAGATATCCATAGGGCAACATGGGTATCACCTGATCAAAAGACACGAAACCAGAATAATTACGTGTAATAATGAAAGACATATTTCTAGCTTTTTTGAGGTGCGTATGATAGGGGGTTTAGATATAAACTCGCATCACTACCTACTTGCAGGCAGCGTACGTATACGCGATTAAGTTGTGCTAAACACTCACAATCCCAAACGAAAAGTAAGCTAGGTATCAAAAAGCTGCGTACCACCGAGATAGCCAATGCCTTAATTACTTCAAATAATCGACATTGTTCTGATGTTTCCGACAGAAACAGAATATTGCGAATTCTAAGACCGCTGCCGCAACGAACGCACTGGGTTAAGAAAAACCACGCTCAGACAAGTCCTGGTAGGATGAGGAATGTTACGTACGTATTGTCTGGGCAAAAAGTTGATGCATATAAGGCAAAACCGCAGCCAATGTTATCGTGTTATGCGATGGAACCATATAATGAGAAGAGGAGAGATTCCTCTTCAGGCGGAATGGGCGTCTATGAAAGAAAAGAGAGAGCTAAGATATCAAAAGGTCCTGGATATAGGTGAAGCCGGAAAGTTCTAGCAAAAGGTCAAAAGCAAAGGCTTTGAAACTCGGATCCCCACCTGTATATACAGAGATGGAAATCGTTGTCACGGACACGATTGCATGCAAGTAGGCATGCAACATGGCCTTTTGAGACATTCCGACGACATGCCATCAAAACTTGTTTAAACGTACCTGTAAACAAGTCATGTTCCCTCTGTTCCCAATGCTGCAGACCTTCATTGAGAAGGGAAACAGAATGTGTCAACACGAGGAAGGTGTTTGTTTGTTTTTCTTAAAACAGATTGTGCGTAGTTTCAGCTACACAATTCGAATGTATCTTTATAGGCTAGATGGTAGCTTTGCTGATTAACAAACGCGAGATAGTGGGTTCAACCTCTAGCAAGGTTTTATGTTGTTTGAAAAAAATAAGTGTAAATATAAAGAGATATATCTAAAAATAACCGGTGCGACGATAGAAGGCCTATCCTTCCATCGGGACCCTATGTTATTTGAAAGGGAAGATGGCATGAAAAGGGAAAACCTACTGACTGCTCTTGATGGCGTTATATATGACCTTCTAGATCCTTACATTTTAATGTCGAAATGCGACATTGTGGGATCAACTTTTTACCCTTCGCATACAAGATCCTGTCTAGTGTGTTATGTGAAAGACACAAGGCCATCCTAACAAACCTGATTGGACCATACCAGTGTGGCTTTACATCTTGTTAATCCACGACTGACCACATTTTCACATTACAACAAATCCTAGAAAATAATAACAGATCGACACCTACCATCTATTAAAGCCACCACTTTCAAAACTATGGTAGTGATACATCTTGTTAATCCACGACTGACCACATTTTCACATTACAACAAATCCTAGAAAATAATAACAGATCGACACCTACCATCTATCAAAGCCATCAATTTCAAAGCTATGATCGACAGACCGAGACGACTGAAGCCTTTAGGAGTTACAGCTGAGTTTGTTATACACGTGAAGCTGATACGACTTTGCGGGATGACACTGGCTGTCACGAAGTCTTCAGTAAAAATAGGCAAAAATCTGACATAGTCATTTTCTACCCAACAAGGCTTAGGACACGGCGATAGCCTGCCATGCGAACTCTATAACTTCATAACGGAGATGATCATACGGAAGGCTGCAGTAACCAAGACAGATGACATCTTTGATAAAATGTCACATGCTGCTCGCGTATGCCAATAATATAGATATCATTGGCAGAGAACTTCGAGATGTTACTGCAGCATTAATAAGCAATAAAAAGCAGTCGGCATTGATGGGCCTGGTAATAAATGAAAGATCTTTATCAATGAAATGGATGGGCTGCACAGAAGAGGGCGACCAAAACTTTGTTGGATGGACCAGGTGAAAGAGCTGTTATATAAATTTGGTGTGATTAACAACCTACGGAATTCTTTTCTACGTGCGGCTACTGAATTCCTGTTGCTGCTGCCATTTAAGAAGAAGATGGAGAGAGTAAGGCGGCAATTGGGTAAGTAGGTTTCTATGCGATGAAATCTGAACTGGTGAAGCATTGCAAAACCGACATGAGTACACACAATCCTCGATAGGTAAGACTGTTTTTGGTATAACTACGGGTTCATTAAAAAAATGGGCATTGAATAGAATAGATCAAATTGGCAATACCTAGATCAAATCTCAAACGTAAGTCCCAATTGATGAGAAGAGTGATGCTTGTCTAGTAGTCGGCATTAATCCAGTTAGGACATTTACGCGAAGCTTGAATTGATCTTTATTGGATTTAGGTTGCGTCTATGGGAATGAGTAAGAAATATAATCTATATTACATCTACTTTCATCTACATCTGACCTAGATCAAATGTCAAACTTACTTTAAAAGGAGTTCGTTTGAAATATTCAAACGAATAAGACGTATAAAAAAAATATATATAAATAATTATCAAATATTGAAAATATTGAAAAAATAAATAAATACATACATATCTATTTCGCCTTCAATGGGAAAAATCATCATAAAGAACAGATCCTAGACAAAAACACATCCGTAATAAAGGCGCAACATATGGAAAAGAATCTCCCCACGGAAAATTCCAAGGACGCTCGCTCTAATGTCAACATTTTATCAAATGTTCAGGATGAAGAATGTTCAGCGGACAGAATCAACAAAATACTACAGCGGAATTATTTGGCTGCAACAAAGGGAACCAATGTAACGGAAATGGACACAGGGGACACAGAAGCAACTATCAGCAACTCACAATTTCAACATACCAAAGGAAAAAGGAAGCGGAAAAACGTAGATATAGTCGATTTATCTTTAGTTACCACACAACACATTAGGGATGACACATCGGACACTACATCACAAAACAGATTTCAAATTTTAGGAGATTTAATTATAGAAGAAGGTCAGGATATTCCTGTAATAGAAAAGAATAAGAACACGAACAAGTCAAAGAAAACGTTTTGCCCTCCCATATTTTTAAATAATGTAAACATACCTCATCTGATTCAACAACTCAACGCAAAAAATATTACATATAAAATTGTAAATAAAAACAAATGGAAGAGCAAATTATATCTTAAATAATCATCAGTTCATTCGGAAATGATGGCTATTTTAAGAAACGGAAATATAGATTCTTATTCTTACACACCTAAAGATTTAAAAAAGTCATCATTAGTTATTCGAGGGTTACACCATAAGACAGAGTTAGAGGACATTATGGCAGACTTAGAGAAACACGTCCCCAACACTGTTGAAATTGTATCTAAATTCAAAACGGATTATAGCAAGAAACATAATATAGATACAGGACTATTTTTAGTAACTTTACGTCCGGGAAAATCTATTAGGGATTTAAGTCCAATTCATATTATTTTAAATCAGGGTATATCATGGGAATATCCCAAGATGAATTCAAAAATTCCACAATGTTGGCGTTGCCAACAGTGAGCTATAGGGGCTGTAAGGTATATACTGCTATTTTACGGAGAAACGAGAAACTAAAAGAACAGACATTATTTAGAAAGCAACAAGCTTCAGCAAAAGTTATAGATACAGTTCAAAGTTACGGTTTCACAATTCCAGGACAATCGTTTGCTAGTTTATTTCAAAGTTCACCGGAACTGAAAAAAAAATCGGAGTTACCTCCTATTATAGTGGAGTTTTTAAAAATTGCTAACACTATTTGCCACACACAAACTCTTGAGGAAAGAATAGAAAACTTTGTAAAATCATATAAGGCATTGTCGAAAGAAGGTGCTGTTGCCCAATGTTTAAAGCTTATAGATGAAGTTAAACAAAAATATGAACCGTAATCACTTTACTTTTTTGACTTTTAACGTAAGGTCTCTAAGAGAATCGAGTAGAAGAATAGAACTTCTCAACATCTTAAGGAATAATTAAATTGACATTGCTTTTATTCAAGAAACACACTTTCGGGATATTCATCGTGTTCATTTAGACAATTACTTTTTTATAAGAAATGATAATTTACAGGGAATTGGTATGCCAATTCGTAAATTTTTTAAATTTCAAGTTGTAAAAATTCCAAACTTTAATCTTCCAAACATAACGGTTGAAATAGAAAGATGATTCAATTGGGTTTTAGTCCAAGTATAGTTAAATTATTTCATAGTTCCTTTTCAAACCGATCTTTTTGTATACAATTTGACGATCTTATTTCAAATCTTGGAAATATCTACACCGGTGTTCCTCAGGGGTCTATTTTGGCTCCACATTTATACAATATATTTATGAATGACATCCCTCACATTGATGATAATTCCTGCGGTTTACTTTACGCAGATGACTCTCTTCTTTACTCACATAACGAATCTCCCATTTTAGCTTTAAATAACGTTAAAAACCATTTAACGAAAGTGAGGAGTTTTTATGAGGCTTGGGGAATCAAAATTAATATTTCGAAATCTGAAGCCATATGTATTAGAAATGCCTCCGGAAAATGCAGGTCATTTGTTGTTCCGTAGAGTAAAAGATTAAAATTAAATATTGACGGCACCGAAATTCCTTTCAAAAATAGTTTTAAATACTTAGGCATTCAATTCGACAAATTAATGAAGTTTAATAAACATGCACGTTGCGTGATGAACAAAGCGTACAGGATATTAAATACATTTTCAAGAATTCTTATAAATAAAAATGTACCCAAAAACACTAAATTACTTTTATATAAGACAAGTATTAGACCAATATTCCTTTACGGATTCCCAATTTGGTTTAGCATTTCCCCAATAATAATGAAAGAAATGGGTAAATTAGAGAGAAAAGTTTTGCGTCATTGTGTAGGGAAATACTTTCAATCAGAGAATAAACGGTACTCAAATAATGTAATTTACAGAGAGTCGCGAATAACCCCGATAGGTTTATATGTCTGCGATATTTTAAAAAGATTCATTTTTAGACTTCGCAAATTTTTTTTCAAATAATTGTTGATATTTATATTAGGCAACACCATAATAGTTGGACGAATACGAACTACTTATCACCAATTGGATTTATCAACGAAAATCCTCCAAATTTTAATCCGAATGTGAATATTTGTCACAATTTTTATTCAAAATCAACAGCGGGTACCCATAGAGGTTGATACCAAAATTTTTCCATTTGTTTTTATACGTCCAAATATAATTTTTAAGTTTAATTTGTTCGTTTTATATATATTTTTATACCTACATTTATTTTTATACACTATTTATTTATATTCGAGATAATACAAACTCTCACGTTACTGTAGTCCCGGGAGCAAGGACGTTTCTCATACACATATTTTGTTTTAAAACATTATTTTACACTACAAAGTATGTAACTCTTTATAAATTTAATGTTTTTAGGATAATACACTAATCTTAAATATTGTCTTCTAACACGATTCAAAATCATTCATTGTACTTCAAAAGGCTCAATAAAATTTGTAATTTGTAATTCGTACTTTAAAAAAGATGAGAAGAGTGATGCTTGTCTAATAGTCGGCATCACTCTAGTTAGAGCTCTTTCGCGAATCTGCGATCGATCATTATTGGATTGGTGTTGCGTCTATAGAAATAATTTTGAAATAGAATATATATGACAATTACTTTTTGGAAATGTCCTGCAGTTGCGAGGACACGGACACGGTATTAAGGAGATTTCTACCGGGAGGGAATCACTCAGGAGATAGAGTATGTACAAAGCATATATCATGTAGTTACTATAATAAGAACGATATCTGCAGTTCATGTCTAAGATATCCAAGCAAATCATTGATTTTTCGCCAGGAAGGAAGGGCAGGAAAGAACATGATAAGAAGTTGAATTTTGTACATATATGATAACATTATCAGTATCATGTTCAAACTTATATTCGGACATCTTTATTTTAATGTTGCTGCAGGAAAGTTGTTAATGGGGAAACCATTTGATAAGGATGGTCTATAATAATAAATATTGTAAATCCTTCTTAAAAATAAAAATTGCCTAAACTTGTATGTAAATTATAACAAGATAACTATTAAATACTATAAGTCCATCTTATTTGATGTGTACTTAACTACATGTTTTGCAGCATTTGTTAATATTCTTAGCCATTAGGTTGTTTTACAGCGTAGTAATATTTGTTGCTACTTAATTAGAGTTCGTTTGATTTCAAATTAGTTTTGTAGCTGCATGTCATCATCATCATCGTACATGTTCCATGTTGGATGAAGACTCTACTCTTCTTATAGCTTTAGCATTCTTGCATAATATTAATTGTACGAATAACTAACTAGATGGCGTTATATGAAAAGAAAAACATCTAAATAAATACCAACTTACTACCACAATCCTCTTCATTTAGCTACAAACTAGTTCAATGTAAATGCACAGCAAACCAATTGAAGTAATGCGAAGACGAAGAGATTGTATAAGGGTCGATAGTAAAAAAGATATAATTTTTGTGTTGGAAATGGAAATAATTTTTGATTATTAACTTTCAAGTTATAGGCAATGAGCCAAAACATATACTTTTACTTAAATATATTTTACAGGATCTACATCCTTGACACAATCCTTGAATGAAAAATTTGGGACCCAATTCTGACTAGTTAGTGAAAAGAGCCTAAAGATTGACAAATTCCCCTATACGATACTTACTTACTTCAAATCGATGTTAAATTATTATGGCATGTAATTGGACAAAACGAATGATGCAGAACTTCTTCTTTTAAGGGCTACTTTCAAGTGCAGTTCTCAGAATTGAGTCCCAAATTCATGTGCTGTACTCTGTAAATTAATTGTGTTAAGTAGATGTGGCCGGAGCTATGTACTTCGAGATTGGTCCTAAGGGTCCTATAGAACTGGGAAAGGAAATATTTTAAAGAGTGGTCTGATTCATGTGCCTCGACGTAAGTCATGAGACACGTACTGTATAGCAGTTATAGGAGTGGTTCAGGTTATGGCTAAGGATGTTAATTCACACCTCCAATGTTAAAGTGGCGTGTTATTTTCATTTTTTTCTACACACCAGGGACCAGTCACAGGACTATTTTTGTGTTTGTTTGTTTTGCCGTAAAGATAAAATGGGATATTATTTTCAGAAAAATGGGTATAGTCGTGGGCATGAAGGTGTGGATGGCTAGGATCATGTGCCATGACTTCTTTTTCAAGTTTTAGGAAAATAGCTGCGTGACAACTTATAAATACGTTTAAGGATATAAAATTTAAATGTTGCAAACTTAAAACTGTATGTTTAGGTGATAGGGAGCTACTGCTACAGTAAACGAGCTTCAATTTTAAGGCTTATACAAAGGGACCTTCACTTTGACGACGATTCTGAACATCGGCTGGTTTGAGAAATTGATTGACTACTACGAATTTGCCTCGACAACATCGGTGGAAGATATGTAGATGCTGTGACAGAGTTCGAACCCAGATAACCCACATGAATGTCACGTCATGATCTAACCTCGGTCCATGGTCGGGTGCCTCGTTTGCGTACTATCTTACCCACAAATAAGAAAGTGAACATTGTACTCTGTAGAATTAGAGAGTTATGCGAAGAGATTTTTCGAAATTCTTACTTTAAGGGATAACAAATATCGTATCAAAGACTTTTTATAATAAAACCTAACTGCTCCCCACTCGGTTCACTGGTCTTCATCGCTTATAGATTAATTTAAATTTTGCACTTTAAAGATGTTAAACTCTAAATGACTGCAAGCCCAAAGAAGACGACAGCAAAAAGCTCCTCCACTAAGCTCCCCTCCCTCCCTTCCTCCCCACCCATTACTTAAAGACGCAACAACTTTTTCGTAATGGTGGAAAACAAACAAACAAACGATGACGATGGATGCATTAAATCATTAAAAGACGACTTATTTGCAAACTACTTTGTCTAAACTTGACAACTTAAGAAATGAAACAGCACAACTCCAATCATAGGAAGCACAAAAATCGCATTACAAAAAAAATCCAAACAAAACTTCGCACAAAAAGTGAATGAGAATAACGACAACGACGTAACAAAAAAAAAAAACGCAATAAACTAACGATTACAAAACAACAACCACAGCAGTAACTAAAATGAAAAACTAAGGCACCACCACACAACCACTCAAGACGATTTTCTTATAGGCCGGCAAGATACGGCGGCGCATACAGCCTCAACGAAAGAGGGAGCAAAAGGCACCAGAGGAGCGCACAGGCAAAGCAACAGCCGGACTTGGGGCAGTGCAACAGGCAGCCAAACGGCAGCCAAATGGAAGAACTTAATGGAAGTAAATGTATCAAAATGCTTAATTGGATGTGGAACAATAAATGACGTTTTATAGTGAACAGCAGCAGCAACAACAACATCACAGGCAACATAGCAAATCATGTGGCACTGGACCCCTGAAAACAACAAAGACTAAACCGAAGATGGACAGTAGTTAAAATAGTAGAGAGATATGAACATAACAAGCAACGGATAAAAAGGACGAAAAACATGTTCCTACGTTATGATAAAGTACTTAAAGTTCTTTTAAGAAAAAACACGAGCCGACACATACTGACTGCCACTTTTGTAAGTAAAGCTAAAGCTGAAGATTTGTTAAGGGTCTTACTAAACTGCCTCAGCCGTATGTGTGTGTGTGTGTATGTACGTGTGCAGCAAGTGCCGTCGTGCTGTTACATCTTCAATTCTTAGCTTGACAATATAAATGAGATAGGTGGTGTGTTAATGTTAAATCGCCTTTCAGTTTGGGAGGAAATGAGGCGACACGCAAGTAATCAACCAATTGAGAAATCAACAAGTGGTGAAGTGTTGCAAGATGTACTCAAATGAGCAAAATTTGTTTCACGCAAATGTTGAGGCTTAACGAAGAGAATGCACAAGATTGGTGCAAAGCAGATAGAAGGAAGGTAAAAAGATTAAAGTCCATGATGTATAATATTGAACAGAGTAGATTTTTGTTAGCAATACAACATTAAAGTCACTTCTCAGTACAACATGTATCAGCTCATTGATTTGGGAACCAATTCTGACAATTACAGCTAAGTCGGACTAGTGGTTCTCGAGTTATATAAAACAAAAGAGCCTAAAACGTGACAAATTCCCCTATACGATACTTATTAACTTTAAATCGATATTAAATTATTATTGCATGTAACTTGACAAAACGAATGGTGAAGAACTTTTTGTTTTTGGGGCTACTTTCACGTACATGTCTCAGAATTGAGTCCCAAAATCATGTGTTGTACCGTGTTTGCTATAAAACTACAAATTTCTAACTTGTTAATGTTAACGAAATTCTTGCCAAATCCACATCCATACACATCTTCTTGCATACAAACCACCATCTCCGTCATTCAACTTCTGCCCACCACAGCCTACCACACAAACGACGAGAACAAACAACATGTCTGGCATTTAATAAAATACATCTAAATCATTTTGAACATTTAAATTAGTACCTTTTAAATATTTCACCACACGTATTTAAAATTATTGACTGCTGTCTTCCACACCCCACAAAAAAACACAAAGGGGAGAGAACAAAACAAAAAAAAAACGAAACATAAATATGAATTCCCCAAAATTCTCAATAACTGAAATTAATATTTTTTATTCGCCATGATTTTTATAACTGAACAATTTATGAGATGAGCCCGACGACGAGTATCTTTTGTTTTTTTATGTCTTGGCCTTTTTGCTGACGTTCTCGTGCTTCTTATAAATGTATGCGTATTCTGAATGTGTGTATGGAGAAGCACAAATTTGCATTCTAAAGCTATAATTCTTAATTTATATAAATTTGCAACATTTAATTAATGCCTCATACACAATAAATGTTGAAGGGTGGAGAAAATAAAATACAATCGTGATATGTAGTAATGAAGTATATGTATAGAGTGAAGACAATAAAGAAATCGACATAAATATGTGGAATCAATGTGGAGTTTTGAAGATATGTATTAATATTAGGGATACTCACACCAAATGCAAGAAATGTGTGCTTCCTACATTAGTTATTGGAAAGAAGATATAATAATTTGATGTGGATCAAACAGCCATTTAAGAAATTTCAGTCAGGTAAACTTTATCCTGTTATAGCCTTACTAAATATAGAATTTGGGCACGATCGTTTTGGGTTATTGATGTTTTTACTTGATTTCTAAAGAGGACGGAATGTTACACTTGTATGTGAGGTACCAGACTTTATCCTGTTATAGATGCACTAAATATGTAAAAGATTTGGAAACGATCGCGTCGGAAATATTGATATTATTACTCGATATCTTAAGTGGGCAGAAAGGTACATATGTATGGGAGGTACCAAAGAGGCGTGGCTATACTTCCAGTTTTTATCTCCAAAACTTTATCCTGGTATAACTTTGCTAAATACAGAATTTGGACACGACCTCTTTGGGTGTATTGATATTTTTATTCGATTTCTAAAGTGGTTGAAATGGTACATTTGTATGGGAGGCACCAGAAGGGGCGCGGCTGGACTTCCAGTTTTTTTTTGTATGGGAGGTACCAGAAGGGTCGTCGCTAAACCTCCAGTTTTATCTCCAAAACTTTATCCTGTTATAGCTTTACAAAATACAGAATTTTGGCACGATAGTGCTATGTTATTGGTATTTTTACTTGATTTCTAAAGTTGGCGAAATGTAACATTTGTGAGGAAGGTACCAGAAGGGGCGTGACTAGACCTCCAGTTTTTTCTCCAAAACTTTATTCTGTCATAGCTTAACAAAATACAGAATTTGAACACAATCATGTAGAGTATTTTGATATTATCACTCCATCTTCAAAGTGAGGGGAATGGTATATTTGTATAGGAGGTACCAAAGGTTCGTGGCAAGACCTCCAGTGTTTTCTCCAAAACTTTATACTGTCATAGACTTACTAAATTCAGAACCACAATCGCGTTGGGTTATTGATATTATTACTCGATTTCTAAAGTGCGCCGAGTGGTACATTTGTATGGGTGTACCAGAAGGGGCGTGGCTAGACCTCCAGCTTCTCCTCCAAAACATTATCCTGTTATAGATTTACTAAATATGTACAGAATTTCAAAAGGATCGCATTGGTTTATTGATATTATTACTCGATTTCTAAAGTGCGCGGAACGGCACATTTGTGTGGAAGGTACCAGAAGGGGCGTGGCTAGACCTTCAGTTTTTTCTCCAAAACTTTATACTGTTATAGCTTTACTAAATACAGAATTTGGGCACGATCAAGTTGGGTTATTGATATTATTACTCGATTTCTAAAGTGGACCGAGTGGTACATTTGTATGGAAGGTACCAGAAGGGGCGAAACTAGACTTTCATTCTTTTCCAAAACTTTATCTTGTTATAGCTTTACTAAATACAAAATTTGGAAAAAATCGCATTGGTATTTTTACTCGATTTCAAAAGTGCGCCGAATTTCACATTTGTGTGGGAGGTACCAGAATGGGCGTGGCCATGCAGCCCATTTGCACTACCGTAAGGAGTTTTGAGAAAATATTAACCCATGCAAAGTTTCAAAACAATTGGTTGCGTCTTTCGAAAGGTATCGTGCGTGCTGGCCGTACAGACAGACGGACATGACTCAAACGACTTAAAAATTCATAAATCGAATTTGGTTCAAAAAAACTTAGGGTCTTAAGTGACTAATTCTATGTGTTACATTTTTGGGTCGTATGAAATGACATATACCCTCTTACCCGTACGGTGAGTATATAATTATATACAGTCGAAACTCTCTATAACGAACTCCTATATAACGAAGTTTTCTTTATTGCGAAGCAAATATAAAAACACTGTGTTTTGGGTCTAATTTGAGTGTATTAAAATCTCCATATAACAAAGTTCCCTTTAGCGAATATTTCCTTATAACGAAGCATTTTTGCGACCGTAACTTCAAGATTGAAGCGTTTTCAATCTCCATATAACGAAGTTATTCAACGCACGTACACAAAAAATCAATCGACGTTGCTTTGTTGTGTGTTATTGGTGTTGTTATTGTTGCTCTGTGTATACTTTGTTGCTTTCACAACGCTCAAGCAGAGACTGATGCTTTGAATCGTTTACTTACCATAAAATTTAATTAGAAAATTATATTGAAGAAGAAAAGTGGAAAAATTTACTTCAAACCAAAATAGCTGACTACTACAAATAAAAAAATTTAAAAGGTATAAATTTGTTTTTCTTTTTAATATAGCGAATTTCCTTTATAGCGAAGTAAATATCCAGACCCTTGGAATTTGTTATAGAGAGTTTCGACTTATACCCTAATCCCTTAGGGACCAACGATGTGCGACCTTATGAATTCTCATATAACGGAATTGGTTCTCTTATCCCGTAGATAAAAGGTTAAGGATTTCAGGGCACTGTAACTGAATGGTGTGGAACTGATGATCCTACCGGCGGCCAAGTACCTAGGTGGTGTTCTCCATCAGATGCTAAGTTTGTCAAGGAACATCGAGGGTAGGTTCAAGAGCGGTGTCAATGCTCTATGTACCAGCTGGAACCCTATATGTAAAATGTGGGGACTCAGCATATAAGTATGTCTGATTAGGTGGGAGGGAGGAAGGTCAAAAGACTGTCTGAAATGGGGATTACTGGGGCTGGAAGTAGCACACCGCATGCGGCTATATATGCTTTCCTGTACATTCCGTCTCTAGACTTGTACATCAAGGCTATTGCAGCAATCAGACTGAGAGAAGCTGGCGGTTGATATCAATACACACATGGTCCTGCAAATATTCTTCGTGTTTTGGGTAATGGCGAATCTTTTCATTTGCCACCTCTTACGGAATTTCTGGCGAAACGTGTGGGGATCCGTAAAGTGATAGTTGAAATTCCGAAAAGAGCGGATTGGGATGAAGGAGGGATTCATTTTGCTGACTTCATTTCTGTATTTACTGTCGAAGGTGGAACATGACACGGGACCTGGTGTATACAGCAAGAACATTAGCAGGCGGACAACCCTCTGTACGGATTGCCAAGCTGCAATAAAAGCGATAAATTCTGTATAGTGTAAATCGAAGTTGGCAAGGAACTGTAATGAGAAGATGACTGAGCTAAAGCCTCTGGATGTCAGCGTCTGTTGGTTTCCAGGATATCGCGGGATCTTTAGGAATGAATCAGCAGACAAGCAGGAAAGAATTTTTCATAGTGGTTGTTAAATTTTTCGAGTCTATGCACTTAGGAAATAATTCTTTTTTTGGTTTGAGATTCTGGTGCATAAGACTTGATGAATAATTTGAAATCATTATACCAAAGTCTGCTGATGAGGATTCGTGGCTGAATCCAAAACAGCTGTACAGAGTGCCTGGCATTATGAGAATATTATTCTGTTAATAAACTGCTTTCAAAAACCCTAGTCTTGAGCTTGAAGTAAATTCCAAATCAATGTTCTAACAAACAGACTGAATAAAAACAAAAAACAACTAGGAGGCTGTACTATGCCTGATCATGATTCCCTGATAGATGCTCACCAGCCCATTTGTTAACTTTTTAGCTTAGTAAAGGATTGGATGTGGAAAACCAGCAGACGTTGGATCCCGATTGTATAACTGCTAATTCGCTGTGGCCTGAGTATAGTAAATCCCTTTTGGAATACATGGTTGGCCTGTGTAACAGTGATTTGAGTCTGGCCTGTGGAATTCTAACTGACCACTGCAATATCATGCACCAAACTGGCACATAGGATTGATCCATACCGGACTACAGCCTTGTGTGTGAGGACGAGGAGTAGTCCGAGACGATGGATGATACTTAGGAAGGGGATAAATAAAGAACCTAGAGTCTCTCCTCCTCAGTCGGAGTGGGTAATTTAATAAGTTTTATGCGGTACCTAGTAAGGCTATCTGGGCCATGATGATTGTATACTTGACCTTTTTGTAATGGTTTTTCAACGATTTTCTCTTCACTCTCCATATATGTACTTTAATTTATATATATGTTTCTTGTCTATCTTTTACTTTCCTTCCATTTCTACTTCCTTATCGGACAATCACAATGGATCAATAGATCACCGTGTGGTAAGAGCTGGTCTCTGATGTGTAACCCATAAATTTTCAATGTTTTTTGCTTCTGCGATCGTAAAGAATGTACTATTGATCAAAGATGTTCTATCGAGTATCGGGTCGGTATATCGAGGTATTGACTCTCCGAATCGACCTACTGGCCAATTTGAAATGTTGATAAATCGATGGTATATTCTAAGATCAAATCAACAACTGATAAGATATTTACACCACGACAAATCCTAAGAAAACCCCATAAAAAGCTGACCATTAATAAACACGATCGACGATGTAGAAGATACTGCTCTACTGTTCAGTGCAACAGCTACTATATCAGTATGGTAAAACCTCCACAGGGTTTGGCGTTCTCAGGCCGAATTTAAATGACATTTCATATTTTTGACTAATCTTGATGGTTGTTTGTTTAGTTTTTCAGCTATAACTCAAGTAACTCAATAATTTCTCATTTCATTCTTTATCAGAATTGTAGCTAAGGTTTAAGGTAATATTTTCTACTAATATATCCATGTTAAAAATCAAGTTGGACTAGTTTTTTCGATTGAAATCTTCAATTAAACCATAAATTCATAATATCGGAACGATGTGCGTATGATTAATATAAATTCCGTAATAAACAAATATTACTCATACGTTGCACATGCACATTAGGAGTATAACAAATTTTTTGGCATAGTACCATGAGGTCAACCATGTCCTAGTAACCACGAAAATCATAATCTTTGTAATTTTTCTGGAAAAAGTTCACGCACCAATTGGTTTTTCTAAACAGGTGTATAAAAAATTTTTAAAAAATTGTTAACTTTTTAAAGTTAACAAATTAATCTGCCGAGCGTTGTTATTGGTTAACTACATTTTGTAAGAATTTTTCGGTCAAGACTATAACGAAACACTCATATTTTATCTTAAGCGCAATAAAGTCATTTCGAAACTATGTCGAGCGACGGAATATAACTTTATTGACGTGTGCACCTGAACCTTGTATTCAGCGGATGTCTTCAAGTTCATTCGAGCCCACAAAATTTGCAAGCTATTGTAACAATACCATTTTTCTGAGAATATTATGGAAACGCATTACACCTTGCTGTTACTTTGCACACTACACTAATTTTGTAGTCAGATATTGTGATAAATTAATAAGGGAAACACTGAAGATCCGTAACATAAGTGTAGAATCGAAGAATTTTTATGTTCCTATACCATTAAGTGTCGTCAACTGATGCTTGCCTTAAGTGGGCAGTAGTAGTGTATTACCATTCCTGGATAATTAGCATATGTCTCAAAATCTTTATTCTTAATGGCTTTTGGATCAAAATCCTTATTCCTAATGGCTTTTGTCTGTACGTGTTTGTATTAATTAATTCGATAATGCAGGTGTTTTTATGTTGAGATTTCTTTCAAAGGAAAAACAGTTTCTTTGAGTGATATTGTATATGATTTTTCTATTTGGGTGTCAAAAATATAATTAAGTGATGATGTTTATGGCTTTTTTGGTAATGTATGTGACACTTTAAGATTTGTTTTGAAGATCAGTTTGTGTATTGTCTGACCTTTTTTTTTGCTTATAAGGGAAAACTGTGTTTTTAAGTGTGAGTGTTTGTGTTTAATTTATTCTAATGTATTATTTTGAGATTTCTTTCAGAGGGGGGGGAAACAGTGTGTAAATTAATTAATTCGAGTTTGTTATTTTGAGATGTAATTGAAATATGAAAATAGTTCCGTTGTGTGATTTTGTATGTGGTCAGTTATTGCAGGTGTTTTATTTTGAGATTTCCTGGTCCCTTTAAGTGATAGTGTTTGTGAATAATTTGTTATAATGTATTATTTTTCAGATTTCTTTCAGAGGGAAAAACTGTGATTATATTTAATTTATTCGAATGTTTTATTTTGAGATTTTTTTCAGTGGAAAAAAAAAATAAAAATTGTTTTGAAGATCTGTTTGTGGACGGACATGTTGTGTGTGCGTGTGATAAATGTTTGTTTGGTGTATGGTGAAACTGTTCCTTTGCGTACCGTATGTCCCTTTGAGTGATATTGTTTATGGTTTCTTCTATGTAGGTGTCAAAATGTCATTAAGGGATAATGTTTATGACTGTTTTGGTTATGGCTGTGACACTTTAAGATTTGTTTTGAGGATCAGTTTGTAGTACACAAAGTACGTCTATCCTTTTTTAAGCGAAAACTGACCCTTTAAGTGATATTGTTTATGACTTCTTCGGTTACGCAGAAGGTGGTCAAGTTAATTAATTCAAACGTTACGCAGCAGGTGACACTTTAAGATTTGTTTGTGGATGGATGTGTTGTGTGTGTGTGTGTGTGTTGTAAATGTCATAAATATTTGATTGGTATATGGTTAAACTGTTCTGCACGTACCAAAAAAAAAAAATATTGGTTTGTAGGAAAAAAGAAAAGTGCATTGAAGAAATTGTTTGGGTTTAAGATTATTTTTTCATAACAATTCACTAAACTCCCTCCTAGAGTAAAGTCATATTAATTTTTCTTCCGTACACTTCCAAATTTAAATTAAAAAAAATATAAAAATATGGATTCATTTAATCTAAAATGTAACATTTGTCAAAAGACATTTAAAAGTCAAAAAAGTTTAAAAGTGCATAGCAAGGCTCACAACCCTTGCTTGATTTGTGGATATGTTTCGTTAACATTATCAAAACAAAAACAACATTTGGAATTTTGTCAACTGTATAACGTAAATCAACAACAGTTATATACCCACCAACAACAACAACCTCAGCAACATCAATATCATCTTCAGCAGCAACAACTTTATCCTCAGCAGCATCAGTTATATACCCACCAACAACAACAACCTCAGCAACATCAATATCATCTTCAGCAGCAACAACTTTATCCCCAGCAACAATCTTATCATCAGCAACAACAGTATCATCTTCAGCAGCAACAACTTTACCCTCAACAACAACATCAACCTCAGCAGCAGCAATATCATCTTCAGCAGCAACAACTTTACCCTCAACAACAACAACAAACTCAGCAACATCAATATCATCTTCAGCAGCAACAACTTTATCCTCAGCAACAATCTTATCATCAACAACAACAACAACAACAACAACAACTAGAAGAATCCAACAACTTCCCCTCCACTATTCTCCAAACCAATATTCAAGAAAAAACCAATGAAATGATTGAACTACCTTCTACATCAGTAGCAGCCAAACGTAAAAATATGAGCGCTTCTAAAACAATTAATAATGCTAAACGTCAGCGAATTGATGTAACCCCCCAAGTTTCGGGAGAAATGATCGTTCGATGTGAAGACTGCAACATTAATAAGAGACGAGATGAATGGTTTGCACATTGTGCTACCAATTCACATAAAATTAATATTTTAGAAGCGGTTTCAGATGTAATAACTTTAAAAAAAAGTGCTTACAATAACCGTATTGCAACGTATAGATATAAAAAAGGAAACGAAAATCTAGATGTTGATGAATACCTTAAGGTTGCTAGCACATATATTACAAAATTATTGGATAATAGCATAGCACAACACTATGTGATTAAATTCAATATGCAGCTTACGGCTGAATATGTCAAATTGAACGAAATTGATTTTAAATTGAAACAGGCATACCACATCACTACAAATACAATATTAACAAGATCCAGCAACTCTACCGATATTCTCAAAAGTGAGATGGATCAAATGAAAAATGTTATGTCTGAATATCAGGAGAGAGATTCTGGATGGACCTTGACTAAAATCGAGTCTTTAGATATTAATATCTATAAATGCAAATTAACGTCTGGTTCGAACTATGTGAAGAGTCCAAAGACATTGGAAGTGAAGCATGCATGTATAAACATCAAAAATTATGATAACAATTGTTTTAAATGGTGTTTGATTGCTGCTTTTTACAAATTGGAAGTTTCAAATCCATCCCTTCCATCTTCATATAATATTGAAAATATTAATGAATCGAGAATTAAAGTGGGTGATGTTACACTTGATTTCTCAAAAATGACGTTTCCCGTATCTATAAAAGATGTGAAAATATTCGAGGATAATAATGACATAAGTGTTAATGTATTTGGGTATAATACAAAGAATAATGAAGTCATTGGCCCATTCTATAGAACACAAGGAGAAAAGGAGATACATGTAAATTTGTTGTTGCTGGAAGGTGAAGGAAAGTTTCACTACATTTTAGTGAAAAATATGTCGAAGTAAGTATCTGAATATGAATTTATTATTTTTATAGGTAAATTAATTATTAATAATTTTCTATATAATAAAAATTTTCTTCTTCTTTTTTTTTTTTTTTTTTTAGATTGTTGGGAAAACAAATGAGTTCCGATGGTCATAAAATGTATCTGTGTAACACCTGTCTCCACTACACTCGCGAAAAACGTCTTAGTTTAAAACATAAGGAAGAGTGTAGTAGAGTCGTTACACATATGCCTACAGCTGAGGATGCAGTACTGGAATTCTCCAGCCACCACCGACAATTGAAAGTTCCCTTTGTTATATATGCGGACTTTGAGTGCATATTGGAAGATGTGGAGGATGGTGTAAGTAGTAATAGTGGTAGTGGTAGAATTATAAAAAAGCACGTACCATGTGCTTATAGCTTTAATATAAAATGTAGTTATAACGATAGTTTTGATAAGTTAGTTGAATTTGTAGGAAAAAAAGACGAAAATGTAGCTAGACATTTTGTTGAAAATCTACGAAAAGAAATTCAACTAATTCATCAAAACTACTTAAGAAAAGATATGCAAAAAAGTATACTGCCATTAACTCCTCACGAATTAATAGAGTATAGGGATGCAACTGTTTGTCATATTTGCAAAAAGGGTTTTGGTGATGAAAACCCCGTAAGGGATCACTGTCATTTCACTGGCAAGTTTAGAGGTGCTGCACATAATAGTTGCAATGTGAACTACAGCATCCCTAAATTTATACCCATATATTTTCACAATTATTCGGGTTATGATTCACATCTTTTTATAAAAGAATTAGTTCATGAATCAGATTGCGGTAATGATCCTAAAGTAATTCCTTTAAATAAGGAATTATATGTTTCATTATCACAATCATTGCAGCTAGACGAATTTAATTCTATTGAATTGCGGTTCTTAGACTCACTTAGATTTATGGCAGCCGGTCTAGATGAACTAGCTGCTAATCTAAGTGATGATAAGATGATTTCAGTTAGCTCCCACTACAATGATATACGAGAATTTACTCTCATGAGAAGAAAGGGTGTTTTCCCATATGAATATTTAAATTCGTTCTCAAAATTAAGTGAGACAAAACTTCCACCAATAGAAGCATTTTATAGTAATCTCTATAATAAGGAATGTTCTATGGAAGATTATATTCACGCCCAAAAAGTATGGAGTGACTTCAACTGCATTACAATGCAAGATTATTTGAAGCTGTATTTAAAGACTGATGTTCTTTTGCTTACAGATGTTTTTGAGAACTTCAAAAAAACATGCAAAAGTATTTATGACTTAGATCCTAGTCATTATTACACTGCACCTGGGCTCTCATGGGATGCTATGTTAAAAACAACTAATATAAAGTTGGATTTATTAACAGATATGGATATGCACAATGTATTAAAAATGGGTATTCGCGGTGGTATAACGCAATGTTGTAAAAGATATACCAAAGCCAACAATAAATATATGGATGATTTTGATCCCAATAAACATCCTGAGTATCTAATGTATTTTGATGCTAATAATTTGTATGGTAAAGCAATGTCTCAACCGCTTCCTGAGGGAGAATTTAAATGGGTAGAAGATGTCACTCTTTTACCTCCCGTAAGTGATATTCCTGATGATTCGCCTATAGGATATATATATATTGCGGATATAGTATACCCTAAGCATATTCATGATGCACATAACGACTTACCGTTTTGTGCTGAAAATAAGATAGTTGGAGATACTAAGTTTAAAAAACTAGTAACCGATTTATCAGATAAGAAAAATTATGCGATTCATTATAGAGTTTTGAAGCAGTGTCTGAAACATGGACTTATATTGGAAAAAATACATAAAGTTATTTCTTTTAAACAGTCTCCATGGTTGAAAGATTATATAGATCTAAATACACATCACAGAACGCAGGCAAACAATTCGTTTGATAAAGATCTTTTCAAACTTTTAAACAATGCTGTGTATGGTAAAACTATGGAGAATGTAGATAAGAGAAAGGATGTAAAAATTGTATCACAGTGGGAGCGTACAAGAAGGAATAAATTGGGATTAGGGGATCTAATCGCAAAACCTAATTTTCATAGCATGTCTGAATTCACAGAAAACTTGTGGGGTGTAGAAATGAATCGTACGAAAGTAAAGTACAATAAACCAATTTATTTAGGGTTTTGTGTACTTGAACTATCAAAATTAATAATGTATGATTTTCATTATGAGTACATGAAACCTAAATTTGGTGATAATGTTACTCTTAACTATATGGATACCGATTCATTTATATATTCCATTAGAACTGATGATGTATATGAAGATATAAAAAATGACGTTGCAAAGTATTTCGATACATCAGATTATCCTCTGAATAATATTTACAATATGCCTCGTGTAAATAAAAAAGTATTAGGAATGATGAAGGATGAAAATATGGGTAGAATAATGACAGAATTCGTTGGATTAGGTCCCAAAATGTATTCCTATACTCTTAAAGATGAGAGTGAGATTAAAAAGGCAAAAGGCGTAAAAAAATCAGTTATTAAATTATTTAGTATAAAAGATTATAAAGATTGTTTATTTAATCATAACAAAATTTATGAAGATGTTTTACTATTCAAATCTAAATTACATAATATATATACATGTAATTTTAAAAAAATTGTTTTCACTCACATAGATACTAAGCGTAAAATAAGAAGTGATGGTGTTAATACATATGCGTGGCACCATTACAAATCAAATGATTGTATTAATATAACTACTACATCAGAATTGGATGTTTTAGTAGAAGATATTTTATATATTTATAAAAATGAAAGAAATTGTGATAGTAGTGATAATTGTAATAACTTAGAATTAGATGAGCTGTTAAATGATATAGTGTAGAATGAATAGTGAATATGTAATTTATATATTAAATGATTTAAAATATAAAATAACAAAAAAAAAAAACTGTAAATAAAACAACAATAAAATTTTTATATTAAACAAAAAAAAAAATATATTTTTTTTATTACGTCTTTCAATTTCACAAAGAAAAAATGGATGGTAAGTATAACTTAAATAATCTTTCGAACAATTCCAGTTAGAGGGGTATACTCCACCAAGCGATCGTGAAGTATTAAACAGTATGCTGATGTATTGTTTGGAATGGGGGTGTCGGTTTCAAATTGTAGTTTTAAATCAACTGGTCCAGTTTTAATTGTTTCATTCTGATGACTAATATCAACAACAACGATAGAATTATCTTTAAAATTTGTGTATGATAGTAGAGGTTGTGGCTCCTTCATATAATAGATTTGTTGAAATTTTGCATACATATCGTAGAGAACAGCATATCGGTTTTCTCCAAACTTTAGGTTTAAATCATCATATGGATAAGTGTCAGAATTGAGGTATACCTTCATATTAGTCAGATTTGAGTGTACGATTTTGTTATCTTTCTCAAATATAAATATAACATATCGTGGTCTTTCTCTGTTTGTAGAAAGTTTAACATTCCAACTGTGTTTGGTACCACCTGCAAATGTAGGATTGAAATAACAGTCCCAACTACGAAATGATATAGGTAGAGATTTTCCATCTTTAATAGTCTTCATAAATTGAATCTTTTTATAATCCGATAAATGAATATGTGGAACTTTCCATGTTATATTAGTAATTGTTAAACGTATTTCTTCCTTTTCATCAGTTGAGTAGCAGGCATTACCATCATTTGAAGTCCGTAAAAGAATTAAATCATGTTTACTATTACATATTACTTTATTAAAGTCTTCAGCAAATCCCAATAGACTTTTCAGTGGAACGCAGAAATTAAATAAGTTTCTAAATAAATCACCATTTGTATTCCATCCTGCATTACTCATCATAATGCTGTCCGCTGTATTTAGAGATATGTAATTTTTAATTTTACTACTAATACCAAGATATCTAGTTCGATCAATTTCAATTCCATTAATTTCATAACGTATTTCATCAAACATATGTGCTACACAATTATTTCTTAATCGTGCATTAACAGTTTCGACATTGCTATTTGTTTTTACATTTCCTTCTATGTAAAGGTAGCTTTCTGATGGTAAAATATATAAATCTTGGTTTTGTATAGTTATTCTTATTTCATCATTATTTTTATAAGACTGAATATATGGGACATAGCTATGATAGTCCCTTTTAATTATATCTTCATATGAGAATGGCTTCTCATCAATATTTAGTATTTCAGACATCTCGCTTCACCTGAAGATTTAATAATTTCAAAAATTGTTTATTTTCTGCTGTTAAAGGTGGTCTTGCTGAGTTGGCTGATTGACTAGGAATGTTCACACTATTCCTTTTATTATTATATTTATTATATATAATCATATTTATCTCGGTCTAAGGTGAATTCGAAGTGTAATTTCTTCTCCTCTAAAATTTATTAATCGTCCTTCCTGATCCACAATCCGTATCTTGATAGAACTGATTTCCTTGACGTTTACTGGCAGATAAATAAGATTTAGGGGTCTTTCAGATAATTTATAGCCTGGTGGAACGTCTAATGCAAACTCGTGAAGAATATGTGATGGTGTGTTATTCATGTAAGATCCGAATATAATATTACATTGAAGTTGAATAATATTTACTTTTAAAATGTTTACAGGAAGATTGGAAGTATGTGTTTTATTTGATTTCAAAGTGTTTTCTTTAAATCCAAATAGTTTACCAATAGATCGTCTTCTATTAAAAAATACATCTTCATGTGAGGATGTTATCTCAACTTGTAATGTATTATTGTTAGCTTCTATTTTGATAGACGCATTAGAATTTAGAGTCTTATATTTTTTAGTTATATACTCAACAATATCTTGTATTTCATATGATCCAATGGGAATTTCTATTATTTTATCACCGATATGAAATAAATTATTATCATGATCCACGTTAGGAATAGAGTTGTATGATTGAAAATCAATTAGACAACATTCGAAATCATCATTCCCCAATTCAATAGGAGGAGAGAAAACGGCAGATAAAATTGAAGATGTACCGCTTAATGTCAATGTTCTAATCATTCTAGTAGTTAATGTAATAATAAGAGAAAAGACAAGAGTTTATTTGGTTTTATACATTAATTTTTTTTTTTTTATTTTCATAACATTATATATTAAATATAATTTACAATACATCGCTCTTATCTATCCAAGAGTTGTGATTCTTTGAAAATCCTAACCACTTCACCAAAGCTTTATTACCTTTGGTTTTTAACACTGTTTCAACTAGATATGTATTGGGATAACGAGTGCGTAGAATCTCCTCCTTGTAGAATCCACCTTTTATTGGAGTTCCTTCATAATCTTCTAATAAGTATGTTGTGGGATTAGTGTTTTGTATAAATCGTATTTTAAATATTTCTGTCGTCCAGTTTGGAGTATATCCCTTCTCAAAAATGTTCTTATATCTGCTGATGCGTACATGATCACCAATATGAAACCGTGAAGTTTTAAATATTTTAAGATGATTATAAACAGTATTCAACAACCTTTTTTCATTGGAATGTTTAACATCAATGGGAGACATCTTTATTGTTCGATGTGTATTTTTATTATATTTTTCAACTAAATCTTTATAAATATCAATCCAATGATATGTACCGTTATTACTAAATTCCTTCCACATCATTTCTTTTAATGTTCTATTAAAACGTTCAACTATAGATGCTTTCATCACGCTATATGTAGAATAGTGATTAATAAAATTATCTTTCATCAGCTTGCCAAATTCTTTATTAAAGAATTCTTTTCCATCGTCAGTTTGTATATTTTTGGGAGTACGACCTAATTTTAATATTCTTCGAAATGCATTAGTTACATCAATAGCATTTTTAGTTTTACTTGCTTCAACCCAAGCATATTTTGAAAAAGTATCAATGACAGTTAATAGATATCTAAATCCATTGTTAATTGTTGAATAATTCCCCATTTCCACCAAATCTGCCTGCCACAAATCATCAATCCCCTTCATTATAACTCTTCGCCTTACAAAATTCTTACGCGCTTGTGTATGAAGCTCGTCCACTATTTGTCTCTTCTCCATATTTTTTTTTTTTTTTTTTTTTGTGCATCTTTATTGTACAATATTTATTTTTATTGTTGAGGATAATGACACCATTAAGTTATATATATCATCTATTTTTTTACTTATAACAGCAATATCTCCTCTCAAACTTACAACCTCCTTTCTGATATCTGTCTTTAAAATTTCTTGCATGTGGTTGATTTGTGTATGTAAGTATGTTTTGTTGATCGCATCCGCTCCGTCTGATGGGGATGCCAAGTTTTTGATCTTTTTATTTTGGACGTTAAGGTTAAAATTTTCATCCACAATAATCCCCAAAGTTTCCGAAACATTGTTTTTTGAAACTTTTGAGTTATATTTACGCATATAATAATGTCCAAATTTGTCGACCGTCATTTGTTTATGAAACTACTCAATAATATTGGATTCTCGTAATTCTTCAATTATTGATATAATTTCATTAGATTGATTATTGTTACCAGCCTGTTGCGATCCCATCAACAGTTTTAATCGTTCTACTAATTCATTAGGATCATCCCAATATATATAGTTAGGTTTATTGAGGTTAAATCTCATTAAACCTTTACCAGTGTGAGTAGTATCAATAAAATTTCTTATTATATTTCTATACTTCATTCCTTTATTTCCTTTAATTCGTCCGTTAGGATCATAATTTACTTTATGAGCGTTAGTATATAAGACTATCTTTTTATAGATATTTAACTCGGATGTATCGAAGTTTTTTGGATTTTGATAGAAAAGTAGTTGAAACAAACCAGGCGTATATGCCCAATGTTGGTTTCCAATTACTATTTTTTCATTATTTATTTTCAAACTAGCATTTCCGAATTTCCATTCTCCATTACTATCTTTATGAGGACCATATACAGTGTCAAGTTTTTTATGATTTTTCAAATATGATAGATTAATTATATTCTGATTATCATCATCATCATCATCAGCATCATCATCGTCGGATTGCGAATAAAAAGTATCGTCTTTTAACTCTTTTTCAACGTTTTTAATGTGCGTTCGTTTGACATCTTCTTGTCTAATAATTTCTTTTAAAGGTGTACTGGTAACAATATCATCTTTAAATTCCTTCTTTTGAATTATTTTCACATTCGTTGAAGTATTTAATTTATTTATTTTATCATTTGAAAATTTAACAAGCTTTTGTAGTGGTTCGGTTAACGGTTTAAAGGTTTTTTCTAAATCATTTGATATTGCTTCTTCACCTAATTTTATACTTTGAAACTTTTTCTTTAAAATATTTCTTGACTTGATTAATTCTTTCAACATAGTTTCCTCCATAATCATATATTTAATAGAACAGCTTTAAACAGCTTCACAACAGCTAATAACAGCTTATGAACAGCTTTAGAACAGCTAAGAACAGCTTTAGAACAGCTAATAACAGCTTCACAACAGCTAAGAACAGCTTCAGAACAGCTTCACAACAGCTAAGAACAGCTTCAGAACAGCTTCAGAACAGCTTATAACAGCTTCAGAACAGCTTTTCAAATATATTCAAATTTTTTTCGATTTATTATCCGGTTCTATGCCGTATATAAATTAACAAAATACGTCCTTTTAATGTGAATGCAGAAAATTGACTAAACATGTATGAATACATCAAAACCTTTTCTATATCGTCCACAATGTATTTCATCATCTTTACTTATAACTACAAATCCATATTTATCCTTCCAGCACTCTCGACATACTTCATTAAATTTATCAAAACTCATATCACATCCAACGTGATCATTATATATATGTTTTATATTTAATCCATCTTGTTTGAATATAACTATTATATTAGCATTATCACGTATGAGATGTTTCGGTATTCGTGTGTACGTTTGACATAAGTAGAATGAATCAACGTCTTTATGTCGACCCATACTAAAGTACAATCGAATATTATTTTGTTTTTCACATGCAACATCATCAAATATCATAATAGAATTTGGTTTTACTTCATCTGGAGATATGACTTCTGAGTTGTTGGAGAATGTATGATATCCCATACCCTTTACTGATGAAATAAGTTTTTTTAAATATTCATATTTCGGTTGATAAAGAGACTTTGAGTATACATAAACATTTTTAAATTTCAATCCATTGGGACTTTCTATTAGACTAAGCATTACATTTGTCTTTCCACAATTTGATGGTCCAACTATTAAAGCTCTAATAGAGTTAGGTAATAAGGAGCTATGTCTTCTTTTAATATCAATATTTTGTGTGAAGTCTAAATTTCTCACTAAAATTAGTGATTGTTGCTTTTCTAATTTCATCTTTAGAACTAAATATTTTTTATAATAATCCACGTTTTATATATAAAAAAAAAAAAAAAAAATATTTTGTCTTATTCTAGAAAAATTATATAAAATGATTGTCTATCCGAAAAAGGAAATTATTCGCAAAAGTAACGTCAGCGGGAGCGGAATCATAAATAATCTAATAAATTCGCTTCCAGTGGAACTTCATTTACCTGGTTATCAATTTTGTGGACCTGGCACAAAACTTCAGAAACGGTTGGAAAAAGGAGAAAAAGGAATTAATCCTTTGGATGCAGCTTGCAGAGTTCATGACATCGCATACAATACTTATTCTGACATAAATAGGCGACATCAAGCAGATAAGGAATTAATCGAAAGGGCTTGGGAACGAGTGAACGCTAAAAATAGCACTGCTGGAGAAAAGATAAATGCATATCTTGTTACGAACGCCATGAAAACTAAAGTGAAATTTGGTATGGGAATGACTAAGAATAAACTAAAGAAATCAACCAATAGTAAAATATTTAGGAATGCTGTAAAAAATGCAACAATCATTTTAAAAAAGGAAAAACCTCACGATATCAATAGTGCTATCAAAACTGCTCGAAAAATAATTCAAAAATCATTTCGAGGAAAGAAATCACAAGTTATAATTCCAAGAATCATCAATGTTCCGAAAATTGGAGGATTTCTTCCTATGATACCCATATTCACAGCACTTGGAGCTTTGGGAGCATTAACGTCCGGTGGATCAGCAATTGCAAAAGCTATAAATTCTGTAAAGAACGCCAAAAGTCAACTTGAAGAAAATTCTAGACATAACAAAACGATGGAAGCAATAGCTATGGGAAAAGGTCTTTACCTTAAACCGTACAAGAAGGGATATGGATTATTCATAAATGATGTAACAAAAAACTAATAAAGCAGCTACCTAATAGACCTCTAACTGATAAAGATTTAAAACAATTCGGATATAAAAATATTCCATTTTTTAGAGGAGTATATATGAGGAATAGATTACCAAAGATACCACACTTTAGAGAATGTGGAATTATCAACTTGGACTCCTATGAAGGGTGTGGTACACATTGGGTAGCTTATTATAAATATAATAATGATGATATCGAATACTACGATAGTTTTGGTAATCTTCAACCACCTTTAGAAGTATTAACATACTTGGGAAATAATATTACATATAATTATAAGAGGGATCAACATTTTAATTCCTTTAAATGTGGTCATTTATGTTTAAAATTTCTATGTATTAAATCATAAATTATTAATCAATTTTTCTTCCACAATAAAACCATTTACTACGAAAAAAAATAAAAATCATGTTTTCTTTTTTAGTTTATTTTTATTTTTTTATTTATTTATTATTTTTTTTTCTTTTTATTATAACTTTAAATTCTGCCAATACTTTGACAACGATTTATAATTCATAATTATATTTATTACTTTTCCTTGTCGTCTATTTTGAAAAGTACACGGACAGAAACTTGTAACGTCTCCAGTATACTCTCCTGCTTTTTGGCGAATGCAAGATTCACAGGGTTGATATTTATTTGAAATATCTTCAAAGTCGCCATATTCATTTATAAAGGATGTAAGCTGCTCGATGTGCTCATCAAAAATAAAATTTCCAAAATCAGTTAAGAATTGTGTAATAATACCCATTGTATTACTTTCCGTAATGTGTTGTGTATTCAAAGTCTGAATAATAACTGAATTTAAATATATTCTTTATTCTCCATTAAAGCTCACATTGTTGAGATTTTAATTTTATATACATTTTTAATTTTATATATATATATATATATTGACATTTTTATTAATAGGTGGAGTAAAATGTATTACATTTAAAAGATTCATTCAGTTCTAACTTATATGTTGATTCAGGTTTATCTTGATGTATCAAAATCTTGGAGATTGAGAACGTCCCAAAACACATTTTTGCAAGCATATCATCATCCAACGTATTATACTTCTTTGGTAGATATAAGAGTCCATCTTCTAAATGTAGCACGACTGTTTCTCCATATTTTGTTGTTGATCGATATGCTCCATCAATGTGATATGCCTTATTCGGTACCATTTCATTAAGTTTGAAAAATTTTTTTTTTTCATTAAAGGCATTAAATGCGTTTATAACTTCATGGTTGGAAGACATCTTTCTTTAAATATTTTTAAAACACTGATATCGTTTAAGATGTTTCATCCCCTTTTATATAAATCAGATCACACAAATACATTAACACATATGAAGAAATATGTATGTGAAAAAATCCAGACACAATTTTTTTATTTTTTTTTTTAATTTGAAATAATTTTATTTATTTTGAGTTATATGAAACCCCCATTTTCATTCCTTTTAATCCCACAATCTTTTAAAAAAAGCGACAATTTTTTTTTTATGTTTGAAATAATTTTATTTATTTTTAGTTATATCAAACCCCATTTTTTTTTTCTTTTAATCCCAGAACCTTTTAAATAAAGTCAGTTTTTTGTGTTTGAAATAGTTTTATTTATTTTTAGTTATATAAAAACCCCATTTTTATTCCTTTTAATCCCCCAACCTTTTAATAAAGACACAATTTTTTTTATTTTTTAATTTGAAATAATTTTATTTATTTTCAGTTATATGAAAACCCATTTTTCATTTCTTTTAATCCCAAAACCTTTAAATAAAGAGAAGTGTATTTAATTCTTTTTTTATTTTTTATTTTTATTAATATTAATTTTTATAATGAATGAAATAAATAATCATCTGAAGATGAGTAAAAGTCATCGTATTTAACCTTTACATCAGTATTATCATCCTCGATGATGATGATAACATCCTCGTCCTTCTTCACGTCATCATCGACAATCATTGTCTCCTGCTGTACAAAGTTGATGGGGTCCATTGCATCAAAATTTAATGAGTAATCGTTTATATCATCCACTAGAAGATAGTTATTTCCATCTAGATGATTCCTCAATTCATCTCCCTCAAGGTTAAGATAGAAACCTTGTTGGTTGCAGGGGCTTGCCCAAAACCCATCACCACTGATTTGTATATTCTCCTCCTGCGGCTGCTGCTGCTGCTCATCAGTGAATTGGTCACCTTGATCGTCTAGATGTTTTAATAATTGTTGGATGTGCGGACAGGACAATGGCCAAACCCCATCACCACTCGGTTGTATATTCTCCTCCTGCGGCTGCTGCTGCTGCTCATCAGCGTATTGATTATCTTCTTCTTCACCATGATCCTCTAAATGAATGAAGGCCTGTTGGTTGCATGGAATTATCCAATATTCCTCCGGATTAAATCTCCTCTTCTTTGCTTCCTGGTCTTCTTGATTGGAGGGAATTGCCCAATCTCCTTTAAAATCGAATAAGTTCTCGTCCGGCTGGAAGACCCTCTTGTAAGTTCCCTCCTCTGATATATTGGTATTATTTAACTTCCTTCCTTCCATGTTTGTTTGCCGTTGGAGTGATTCTACTGAATTGATACCAAAAAACTATCAAACTCTCTCTTTTATAAGATTGATAGATCATCAAACCAAATCTAAACCCAAACAATTTCTTCAATGCACTTTTCTTTTTTCCTACAAACCAATATTTTTTTTTTTTGGTACGTGCAGAACAGTTTAACCATATACCAATCAAATATTTATGACATTTACAACACACACACACACACACAACACATCCATCCACAAACAAATCTTAAAGTGTCACCTGCTGCGTAACGTTTGAATTAATTAACTTGACCACCTTCTGCGTAACCGAAGAAGTCATAAACAATATCACTTAAAGGGTCAGTTTTCGCTTAAAAAAGGATAGACGTACTTTGTGTACTACAAACTGATCCTCAAAACAAATCTTAAAGTGTCACAGCCATAACCAAAACAGTCATAAACATTATCCCTTAATGACATTTTGACACCTACATAGAAGAAACCATAAACAATATCACTCAAAGGGACATACGGTACGCAAAGGAACAGTTTCACCATACACCAAACAAACATTTATCACACGCACACACAACATGTCCGTCCACAAACAGATCTTCAAAACAATTTTTATTTTTTTTTTCCACTGAAAAAAATCTCAAAATAAAACATTCGAATAAATTAAATATAATCACAGTTTTTCCCTCTGAAAGAAATCTGAAAAATAAAACATTATAATAAATTATTCACAAACACTATCACTTAAAGGGACCAGGAAATCTCAAAATAAAACACCTGCAATAACTGACCACATACAAAATCACACAACGGAACTATTTTCATATTTCAATTACATCTCAAAATAACAAACTCGAATTAATTAATTTACACACTGTTTCCCCCCCCTCTGAAAGAAATCTCAAAATAATACATTAGAATAAATTAAACACAAACACTCACACTTAAAAACACAGTTTTCCCTTATAAGCAAAAAAAAAGGTCAGACAATACACAAACTGATCTTCAAAACAAATCTTAAAGTGTCACATACATTACCAAAAAAGCCATAAACATCATCACTTAATTATATTTTTGACACCCAAATAGAAAAATCATATACAATATCACTCAAAGAAACTGTTTTTCCTTTGAAAGAAATCTCAACATAAAAACACCTGCATTATCGAATTAATTAATACAAACACGTACAGACAAAAGCCATTAGGAATAAGGATTTTGATCCAAAAGCCATTAAGAATAAAGATTTTGAGACATATGCTAATTATCCAGGAATGGTAATACACTACTACTGTGGGCACAGCTCAGCAGAGGGATAATCATTTTAGTTTAAAAATAGTTACATAATTTATAAAATATAAACAAGTTTTTTAGTAAGTATACATATTTAGGAAATTTGTCAGGTATAAAATATAAATTCTTAAATTTCAGTAGCAAATATAATTTAAACAAATCAAACCATACAAAATTTAGAAAATTTGAGCACTTAGTATTGGAAAATTTTCCTTCCCTGATCATTAGATTATAGTTTGCTACTACTTTTTTTTCTAAATCTATTAAAATTCGATTTTCGTCAATGATATTACTGTGAATATCATTACAATTAGATCCAATTAGCTGCCTATTTCCTGATAGATAGTGGTGTAAGCATAAGACCTTCGAATGCCATATATAATTCTGCAAATAAGTAAAAACAAGTATATTAGCTGGCAAATCATACATAAACAATTATAAACTACTTACGCTATAAATATAAAATCCAACAGATACAAAGCAGCACTTATAATATTAAACAAACCCGGATAGAATGACAACGTAGCATTATACACGGAGGTGTATAAAGGAGCCGCTATCAGGGGTGATATAGTCTCCAGGGAGGTAGTTAAAGCGAAAATTTTGCCTATAGTAAGAGAAGTACATACGATTATTTTATAAGCATTTATAAAACAACATCACCTACCAATTTCTGTAATGGGCACCACATGTGATAATATAGCTCGAGCCATAGGTGTCATAATGCCACGCATAAATCCCAACGCTAGACCCATATATAATTGCCACCAATAAGCGGCACAGGCTCTTACAGTACTCTCCATAACACAGCAAGCCAAGGATACCATAGTCATGGTAATAATGGACAGTTTTAAAAGCTAGATATAAAAAATATAAAAAAAGGACCTTTGGATTTATTGAAACAATACCACAAAAAAATTTAATTACTCTTCTTAAAACAATCACGCCCAATACACAACCCAGTACTTGTATGCCTATACCGACCGCACTAAATGTACTAAAGTCTTTTAATGTCCATTCAAACTTTTTGCGGAAAAACAAATATGTTACAGTTGTATCGCCCTCTGGAAAACATGAAAACAGTTTATAAATGGGGGAAAATATAGATAAAAATATTAAATATTTACCACTGGCAAATTTTACCAGCGTTAAGGCTGTCATGGTTAACCATATAATAGGACGATCACAGTTAGGTCTCTTTTTAATGGCTACTTTGACCAAATCCACCACTAACTCCCAACGGAAAAACTCACGTATCTTGGACTACAATAAATAATAGTTATTAATAATAAAAAAAAATAAAAAAAAAAGTTATAAGAAATATTAATAATAATTGAGGGGGTAGAAGCAGGTGACAAATTGACAAAAATTGGGATAATTGTGCAGTTGTGTTCCTAGACAATAGCTTGAGATGAGATCAATTTGTGATAAAATCTAACCGAAAAGCAGTTCAAGTAATACCTGCATTCGCACTAGAATTTGAAATATGGAAGACGATTATCTTGAAATGATCTCTCATACTACTAACCCCATAAATTTTATAATTAATTTAATTTTATTAATTAATTTTATAATTTTCTATAATTATATCTTGAGGTTTTCTTCACTTACCCCAGTCTGAATTTGTTCCGACTGCAAACTTTCAGATACAACTAGTATCAAATATACTAAGGCCAACAGCATTAGACATGATGATACTATGAAAATGACAACAGCACTAGAGGCTGCATATATGTAGCCACTAAGCATATTACCAATGCCCTGACCAGCAGCTAGAGCTACCTCAATCAATAGCATTCTAAATACAAAAACAAATATAATAAAATTACGATTACTTTCTAAATATATTTATAAGTTTACCTTAAAGCAGTTTTTTCCTTGGCAACATCTGAAATATAACAATAGACTACGGTGATTAAGGCACAACGACCGCCACATACTACTGAGGGCACCGAAGACAATACATATAACCAAGGGCTTACTACAGTGGCGGTGGCAATACCGCTTATGATGGTCAAAACTATCGAACCAATAAGAAATCCTGTTCAGAGAGAGAGTGAGAGAGGAATTTATTACAGTAATCATTTATAGTTGAAGTTATTAAGTTCATACCTGTAAATGTCGCCAGTAGAATAAATCGGCGTCCAAATTTATCCGACCATGGACCAATAAATAAACTCAGTATAGCGGGTATTATACTTTCCACCAAGGAACGCACCATTAAAATTCTAGCCGCATATGGTTGCACTTGATCCTCTAGGTGCTTAAAAAAGAGAATAAAAGTTGTTATTGAAAAATAAGACCGGTGCAGCAATGTAATGAGTATGATAGATGGCATTTTGATTTAACAATCGGAGACCATTTTTTCATATATATTTTGGCCTTCTGAACTTAAATTACAGAATAAATAAAAAAGTGTGAAAACCATCTGGGTTTAAAACGCTTCTTATTTTTCTTCATCTTTGGCAGCAGCAACTGAAATTCATCCATCAGTAGGCGCACATGGAAAACAATTCCAAGATCTTCGCACTATTGCGCACTGTAGATAATTCGTTACACTATTTTTAGATAACAGCTCTTTCAACTGGTCCATCCAACGGGGTTTTGGTCGCCCTCTCCTCTACGCCGCCCATCGATTGTATTGCCAAATCCTTTTTGAGCTTAATATTCATCCTCTCGAACAACGTGTCCAAGCCAGCGCTTCCGGTATATTTTAACGCGCTTGGCTACGTCGATGTCGTTATACAGCTTGCCGTTAAAGATGATGGGTCAATGTATTTTGGGAAGTATTTTTCTCTTGATCTCTCTTAGAATGGATTGATCCGCAAATGACATTGCCCAGGATTCTGCGCTGTAGAGCTACCAGTGTCTGGTAGCGATCAATACTGGTCTCTTGATTTCCAGGCTGACATTATTATTTTTGTATACGACGGAGTCAAGGTAGACAAAATCATCTACCACTTTAAAGTTATAGTTGTCACGTTCATGCAGCGTCCTAATGTAGAGAAGACACCTCGTTCGTTGAAACAACTAGCCTAGGCTTGTCCTCATTTATCACATGACCCTCTTCTGCCGACTGTTTCTCAATGCCGTGGTGGTTGTCGGTTGTCACTTAAAATTACGCGAGTAAACTAAGAGTGTGGTGTTCAAGAGGAATGGAGCTGGGTGTCCCTTGATACCATACGAGTCTCGCATCTCTCATTGTGCATCAAACAATATCTTGGTCGAAAATATAACTAAGAAAGTTCGAATCTGGTAGTACAGTAAAGTATGTACTTTACGACGGTGAAAATTCCAATATCCAAAGGGAGGATATAACGGTTTAAAGAAGATATACTTTAAACTACAAGCAAATGTCAAATCATGTCTAATCTCAAAATTTAAATGTTTGTATTTGTCTTGATGGTAAAATGCGTTTATTTTGGAACCCCCGAAAGGGATGGAAGAAAAACAAGTGCAAAATAAGGTATAGCTGGAAACTAGCCCAATGGATTCACTCGCGACGGTACTAGAAGGAAAGGCTTGGTATCGACGGAAGCTAGCTTGGCGGAGTGTAAATTCACTCGCCGATGGTAGCAAAAGGGATACGGTCAGTGTTTTGAAAGTTTGGTCCATATTTGAATTTTAAACAGTAGAGATGTCAGATGTAGGCCGGCTGGATAGGGAACCTCGGTTCCTAGCTGATGGCGGCGTGGGCGTCACTTGTGGCGTGTTGGATGGAGAAAAGACATGATTTGATTGAAACAACAAGTACATGTACTTTTAGTAAAGTAGCAAATAATAAGAGTGGGGTGCCAAATCGGACGAAGTACAAGACTTGAGCTTGTACTTGTCAGTCAATATGGTACCCTCACAAAAGAAATATAAACAGTTAGAACATCCCTTTCAATAAAAGAATTAGATCCGATCCTTAACAGCGGCCTAGTAGTATGTTCCAGTGTGGTTGAGCCCACGGGCAGGTATTCACGTAAATCACAAGGACATATGCGTCTTAATGCTTGAAGAGACTGCAGTAGCCTCCCGTTATGCTCGACCAGTGGTATCTTTATTATTGGCATACGCAAGGAGCATTGGACTTTTATCAAAAAAGATACCAGTGACACCCCCAAAAAGTCATATCAGCTTCACGATGATATCAAACTCAGCCATAGCATCTAATGGTTTCTGTCATAACGGACTGTCGAATGCAGGCGGTCAGTGTCAATCTGCATTTCTTGGGTCTTCTCTGGGATATGTCGGTCGTGGCTATACCAGGTCTAAAACCACACTGACAAAGTCCAGTCAGGTTCGCTTATATGGAATTTAGTCTTTCACATAACAATCTAGACGATGGGTAGTGCCTGATTTAGCGACCTGGATCCAAGGTTGTGGACAGGACATAAACATTAGGATTCCAATCATCGGACATGCATGCCTTTTGTCAAATCTTGTTTATGAGCTGGTGGAAGCACGTTGCCGAGTTTTAAAACCTCTGCCGGCAGTCCATCGGCTCCCGCCACATTAATTGTTATTAAGGCCTGCAATTATCGGCTCTGGACAGGACATAAACACTAAGATTCCAATCATCGGACATGCATGCCTTTTGACAAATCTTTTTTATGAGCTGATGGAAGCACGCTACATGCCCATCGTCGGTTCCCGCCACATTAATTGTTTTTAAGGCCTGCAATTATCGGGCTGATCTACTCTACTCTGACCTTGATGATTCACGTGGTTTCGTCACTTATGCTACCTTCGGCAGCAGAAAGTACGAACGAGCAGAAAGTACGAAAGTGTTTCCTCTATATTTGGTGCACACTCTGCTTGTCCGTCACCAGATTGCCATCTCTGTCCTTACATGTGGAGATCCCTGTTCCAAAACATTCGGTTTTAACCTTTTGGTAGAACTTTCCGTCTGCACCTCTGTCCCTGTTCTTTTCGGTATTCTGGTTCTCTCTTTTCTTACACAGATGCTTCCTGAAATGGATATTCGTGTCCCTCCACTTCTCATTATATCGTTACATCATAGCAGGCGTTACCATTGTATGCGGTGCTACCTCGTATGACACATCCATTTTCCAAGACAATATGCAAAATTCTTCATCGCACCAGGGTTTCTTTAGGCGTGGGTTTTCATAACCCAGTACGGTCGTTGCGTCAGTGGTCATGAATTCGTAATATGCTGTCAATGTATGTCGGAAACATCAGCATAAGGTGCGTTTATACACAGTAACTGAGAGTAGGTATTGGCTATATCTGTTGTATGCCGCTTTGGGAGGTCTAGGTCTACTTAATCGCATCAGATTTACGTCCATATTGCTTTAGCCATGCCTTTCATCCATAGATCATATAATATCCAGGTTGTCTTGTAAATATACTTATGCGGGAATCTGGTTTCACTTGCAATCACGTTTTCTGCCGACACGTTGCTTATCAGTCTAAATCCGTTATCGAGGGTGTTGTTGTGCAGACTGAACTTTTTGTTTGCCATTCAACTTTTTGTTTGCCATACCGAGCATTCCTATCTAGAGCATGTCCTTAAATCATGTTCCTTATAAATTCTGCTGGGGTCGTCCACATTTGGACAGATTTTTGTCTTTCCTTTTCTTTGTGTTTTCATAATAGTTTTCTTTAAGCATGGTAGCTTATTAGGCAACCCGGCCGATCCCCGTTTATTGCGACTACCACAGCCACTAAGATAGCCGTTGTATTGACCTTCGGTAACTTTTGTCGCCTAAACATATGTCGGAACTTATATCTATTAACAGTTTTTGCTTAACATTTAAGATTTAGATATCCATGCGTCAGACAAACCTAAGCTATTATGATTATTAAGATATCTGAGTACAAAAGTCGCTTCACTTGTGGTTAGCTGTCATAGAACCTATGACAACAATAATATACTTGTCACTGACTCAACACGAGCATGTGCCACAATTGCAGCACAACTGTTTAAAATGGCTTTGAATGCGCTATACTAGCAATGATTCATACAACACCAACAGTTGGCATGTTGAGCAATTTGTTAACAATCAATATATTACGAAATTTAGGCTGTTAGATTATATGACGAACGCTTTAGGTGTTATCTACATCTAGACAATGTTATGTCTAGCAAAAAATTGTGATAACAATTATAGCGGGGTGCAAACAATAACAACAAATAAAACTCATAACTGAATGAATGGGCTGAACGAAAATCAATGTGTGTAATATCAATGAAAATTTTTATGTTTATTAGAATATGGAACTGAAAGTAATGAATGAATTCTTAAACAACCTTTCACAGTTCAACATTTTTCAGCTCATTTATTTGGGATTCAATTATGATAACTGCATGTGAAAGTAGCACCAAAAAGTAGAAGTTTTGCATCATTCGTTTTGTCAAGTTACATGCCATAATAATTTAATATCGGTTTGAAGTTAGTAAGTATCGTATAGAGGATTTTTTTGCGTTTAAGGTTTTTTTGTTTGACATAACTCAAGGACCACTAATCCGATTTAGCTGAAACAAATTTAAAAAAAAAATTAAGAATTACAATTCCTTTAAACTGTGTTCACTACATGAGCAACAGTTTCACTTTTCCATTCATCAAATGATTTGGAACTGGGTTTATTTTGTAGCAGTTACAATAAAACTGTTGTACTCCGTGGCGTATGATTAACGTGGATTATAACATATGGTAATCATACGCCATCATATAACAATACTAGCTTTCCCGGCTCGCTTTGCTTCACCCGTACCTACAATAAAACTTCTTAAGAATGTAATCAATACAAATAAAATGCAAACGTTTCATAAGACGAACGGACACAAATTTATGTGATTGTAGCTTTATCCCATTTGTCTGAGTGATTGTACCGCTTTAATCAGTTTTATCCCTAAAACAATAATTGAGTGGTCCCCCTTTAATTCTATGCACATATACGATAATAGCTTTAGCCGTTTGGTCTGGGCGATGGTACCAGTTATATCCCCTTTCGGTCTTTTTCACCCCCAATGTTCAAATTTCTGAATAACCATCTGGCGGGTATCTAATTCTAAAGGGAGCAATGCTAAATAAATTTTCTTAGCTCTACTTTTAGTTATTTGGTCTGGGCGATTGTACCAGTTTTATTGCTTTTCAGTATTTTTACAACTAAAGAACGAATTTCGAAAAATTACAACTAAAATATTCACTTTAATTTTTAAGACTAATCCTTTAGCCGTTTAGTACCAGTTTTATTCATTTTCGTCCTTTTTTACCCCTAAAAGGTAAGAATTTCTAAAACCCTCCTTGCTTCGTTCTAATTCCATAGGGAGCAAGCCCATAAAATTATCATAATCACATCCCTTTTCGATATTTTTTACCCAGAAATATCGGATTTCGAAAAAACCTTCAATCCAATTTGATAGTGAGCATGTCCATATCAATTTTCGCGATTACAGCTTTAACCGATTCGTCTGAGTTTATCCCTTATTGGTAATGTTTACACCCTAAAGTACGCATTTTCAAAAAACCATTCTTAGTTGACGTTTACTCGAAAAGGAGAACAACTTCCCCAAATTTCATCATCGTGTCTACAGCCATTTCACCCAATCAGTTAATTAACTAATTTGAAATATACGAAATTGTAATTACAATCGTTCTATTTATATGACCGACATAACAATTGTTTCAAAAGGGGCGTGGCACTGCCCATTTCCCAGCGGCACGTAATCTCATCTTCATACCTTTAATGGCTCGCAAAATATGAGCGATTCAAATTTTGGTTTGTGTGGACGGTGCCACGGCCGTTTTCTTAGGTATGTATTCATGTAGCCTATAATTGAGACCCTACGGATAGTACTACACAGTCCAAATTTCATTGCAATCGGTCCATTTATTTTGCCCAGATAACGATTTTTTCATATGGGGCGTGGCACCGCCCATTTTTCAGCGAGACGGGTTCCTCTTTGTGTCAGTAACATATGTAACAAATCTCATCTACATACCTCTAATGGCTCTTGAGTTTTGACCGATTGAAATTGAGGCTTGAGTGGGCGGTGCCACGCCCCTTTGTCTAAATATGTTTCCATGTAGCCTATGATGAAGGTCCTATGGACAATATCACACATAGAAAATTCAATTGCAACAGGTCCATTAAATTGGCCAGTATTACTGTTTTTAAAAAAGGGGTGTGTCATCGCCCACTTTCCACAAACAAAGTATTTTTTCTTATACGACCGATATAGGTACCAAATCTCGACTTCGTATCTATAATGGTTCAAAAGATACATTAATTTAAAAATTCCAGTTGTATGGGGCTGTGCCACGCCCATTTTACTCCCTTTCAGTCCGAATTTCCAAAAATCCCTTCTTAGTGCGCGCCTACGTCATAAAAGAAACCTACATTCTAAATTTCAAGGTTGTAGCTTTAGCCATTTGGGCTGAGGAATGATCAGTCAGTCACCCAAGCCTTTTATATATATAGATAACAAAAGAGCCTAAAACGTGACAAATTCCCCCATAAAATACTTACTAACTTCAAATCGATATTAGATTATTATGGCAAGTAACTTGACAAAACGAAAGATGCAGAACGTCTTCTTTTTGGGTGTACTTTGACGTGCAGTTCTCAGAATTGAGTTCCAAAATCATTAGTTGTACTGTTTTTTTAAATGTAGTAAAGATATTAATTAAAATATCCATATATACATTGTTATTAGACCCATTACTAAAAAAATGTCTATAAACACATAATGTTTTGGAACAAATTAACAAATATCATTTCCATCTACCAAATTTTTACTGTATATGCGAAAATGGCTATAAAAATGCCTCTTTCTTATATGCAGTAAAATTTGATAGTTAAAAATTATACTTGTTAAATTTTTGAAAACATTATGTATATCTTCTTATGTATAGATAGTTTTTTTTTAATCTTACCTTTGCTTCATCCGTTATGGTTTCAATGCCCAACAAAGGTTTACATTCCTGTGGACTATGATGGTAAACATTGGTGCAGCTATAATACAGTAACTGATTCTGATACACCGTTGCTAGTATGACAAAAAACATACAATTACAAATATTGATCGGTTTGATTTTCTTATCACTTCGCCAACTTACATGATAAATAAATGGCTACATAAATTAAAAACACTGGTGGTTCCAATATAAATACACGCCTCAACCATTGCCGGACATTGACCAGTACCGATGATGTTGATGATGACGATGACGGTGAAGGGTTGACATTACTGGCCTCACTGTTAGGCAAAGGTGTTGCAATTATCGCAGCCGTCGTTGCATTGTCACTTTGTCTACTTTCACACACTGTATCTGCACTGTCAACGTAGAGTTTCTCTTCTTTCGCCGAATCCATTATTTTATTAATAATATTTTGCTATTTTCTGATTAATGCTTTATCTTTTGTTTACTATTTACGCTCTCTATTGTGTTTTCAAAGAGAGCTGGGGTGTTTTTACTTATATATACATTTTAATGCATTTTATTTCTGTTTTTATTATTTTAACAATATCACATGTGTGCACTTCTTTATATCATAATTATGTGTAATGATAATTTAATATGTTATTTATTCACATTATTCGAGTTTACTCTGTTCGAAGTTATTGCATGTCTTGTTCCCTAGACTACCGATTACCACTAGTTGCAAAGTTGTATTAAAGCTTTTATTTATTCCTTATATATAAAATGCAGCGTTATCACTACAACAACTACACTAATTTCTAGATAGGTTCTTTTTTTCATGTTGATATCTTTATTAAATATGGTTTTGTGATATGTTGCACATGGGCTAAGCAGACATGAGTCATTTGAAACCAGGCAGCGAGTTAACATTATTGTATTTTTAGTGACAAACAGCTTTTTGATAAGCGCTAACTAGACCAGACGATTGACTTGAATTCTCAGAATTCTCTTGCCAATAGCATCGAGGGAAATGTACTTAGATTTCTTTGATATCTAGATGTTTGTGAAAAGGTTCGAACCAAGGTCACCCGCATAATATTCATGTGTTCTTAGCACGATGCCTAGGTTAGTCCCAGAATGTTTGCCTAATTTTAACTTTTAAGTAACCGTCTGAAACATCACGATATTGATAGATTACTTTCAGCCCAGCATCTATGTTTTTTGGCACTATAAACAGTTTAGAGTGAAATTCATAGACCGGCATTGCTAGAACTTCAACTATAAATTCCAAGGAGAACACCCAAGAAAAACAAATATTTTTACTCACAATAATAACGGGTCGACCATATATTGATAATGTATGATGATACATCATCATGTAACATACAATAAATTTAACAACTAATTCAATTTCACATGATATGTTTTGCTAGGAAAGAATCTAGAAATCTGTTTGACATTTGTAAAATCTAAGAAAACTACATAACACTTAGGTATAAGGACAATGACAATATATGTTTGCTGTCTACTCATTGGTTAGCAAATTCCCCCTGCTTCTCAACATATAAGTTTTAACATGTTTGAGTATAGAATCAATAACTGACTTTTTCTGTCTGCAATATCGTTGAACGTCTCACTTTTTTTTTTGGGTCATTGTCTGGGGGATGATAAATTCTAAGTCAAGGTTATAGGCCAATAAATTAAAACCCCCAAGGGGTTTGGCGTATGAACGGAGTGAATGATTTATTAATTTTATTCTTTCATTTGTAACGCCCATATGGGGAAAGTGGTAGGTATGACAATATATCGTCAGCATACTGCGTAAACTTACTAACTCCACTTTTTGTTTTTCTGAGTAATTGATGATTTAAAGTAAGGGTGTCCCAACAAGAACGCAATTTTTAAATCTGGCAACATTCGATGTGTCATTGCTTGACATTTGAACAATTGTTATTGTTTGCTAGTAGAAGGTACGAGGTTCGTAAAAATGGAGCGCTACACGAATGAACAACGCATTCTCATTGTGAAATTGTTTTACCAAAATGGTGAAAGTTTTGCGGCTACAGTTCGCAAATTGCGATCAATTTGGGGTCACAATAATGCTCCAAAAGAGTCAACTGTAAATAGATTAATGGATAAATTTGTCGAAACTGGGTCTGTTAGTGATGTAAAGACAACAACGCGCCATCGACCAGGTCGATCGACCGAAAATGTCGCAGCTGTACGTGATGATGTCGCTCAAACTTCATCCATCTCAATTCGACACCGAGCTCAGCAAATTGGTGTCTCCAAATCCACTATGCAGCGAATTTTGACGAAAGATTTGCATCTTCATGCATACAAAGTTCAATTGACTCAGGAACTGAAGGCAGCTGACCATGGACAGCGAAGGGAGTTCGTTTATTGGGTATTAAAGAAACAACATGAAAATGCTTATTTTGCCGCTAAAATCATCTTCAGTGACGAGGCCCATTTCCATCTTGATGGCTTCGTCAATAGGCATAATTGTCGCATTTGGGGCGAGGAAAATCCTCGAGTGATTCTCGAGAAGCAAATGCATCCTCAACGTGTCACTGTGTGGTGTGGTTTTTGGGCTGGAGGAATCATTGGACCTTTTTTATGAAAATGAGGCAGGTCGAGCGCAAACAATCAATGGTGTTCGGTATCGTGAAATGATAACCAGTTTTTTCTTGCCTCGAATTGAAGAAATGAATGTGGAGGGTATGTGGTTCCAACAAGACGGTGCCACACGTCATACAGCCTGAGAAACAATTCAATTGCTGCATCAGTCATTTCCCGGTCGTGTTATTTCGCGTTTTGGAGATCTGAATTGGCTGCCTAGATCGTGCGATTTAACACCATTAGATTTTTTTCTTTGGGGTTTTTTGAAGTCGATGGTTTATGCGAATAAGCCGACGACGACTCAAGCCTTAAAAGAGGAAATTGATTTATTTTTTGTGTGCGTGCGTTGAATAGATTCGTTATATGGAGATTGAAAACGCTTCAATCTTGAAGTTACGGTGGCAAAAATGCTTCGTTATAAGGAAATATTCGCTATAGTGAAATTCGTTATATAGAGATTATAATACACTCAAAGTAGACTCAAAACACAGTGTTCTTATAATTGCTTCGCAATAAAGAAAACTTCGTTACAGAGGAGTTCGTTATAGAGAGTTTCGACTGTACCATCACCCTCAGTAAAATATAAAATTTTCGGCGTGGTACATTTGTATGGGAAGGGCGTGGCTCTACTTCCAATGTGTACCCCAAAACTTTATGCTTAACATATTAACAAAATACAGAATTTGGGCACGACTGCGTTGGGTATATTGATATTATCACTCGATTTATAAAGTGGGCGGAGTGGTACATTTGCAAAGGAGGTACCAGAGGAGAAAAGGCGTGGCTAGACTTCCAGATTTTTTTCTCCAAAACTTTATTCAGCTTGAGCGTTACTAAATACAGAATTTTTTCACGATATCGTTGGATCTATTAATAATATTAATTTATTTCGAATGTGGGTAGTGGTACATTTGTATAGAAGGTACCAGAAGAGGCGTTGCTAGACTTCCAGATTTTCTCTCCAAAACTTTATTCAGCCTGAGAGTTTACTAAATGCTAAATTTGGGCACGATCGCGTTGGATCTATTAATAATATTAATTGATTTCTAAAGTGGGCGGAATAGTACATTTGTATGGGAGGTACTAGAAGGGGCGTGGCTATACTTACAATTTTTTCTCCAAAATTTTATCCTGTTATAGTTTTACTACATATATAGAATTTGGGAACAGTCACGTTGGATGAATTGATATTATTACTCGATTTCTAAAGTGGGTGGAATGGTACATTTGTATGGGAGGTAGCAAAAGGGATGTGGCCATGTTACTCATTTTCAAAACCGTAAGAAGTTTTGGAAAAATATTAACCCATATAAAGTTTCAAACCAATAGGTTGCAGACAGACAGACAAACAGAAGGACATGACTCTAACGACTTAAAAAGCCATGTATCGAATTCGGTTCAAAGAAACCTAAGGTCTAAAGTGACTCCTTCTATGTGTTACACTTTTGGGTCGTATCAAATGATATATACCCTCCTACCCGTAGAGTGAGGGTATGATAATCAGCGTTGCAATCTGAAACGATTTAAAGATGACCAACTGTCCATCTATTTCCGCTACAGTTTAAGATATATTGAGCTCAAATTTGGAATGCAACATTTTATCCTCAAGGTGCAGGTCAAGTTCTAAGACGAGCCCTATGGGTCAAAAACTACTCCCACCTCCCATACAAACATCCCTTTTGGGTGTGTCCGTCTGTCTGTCCACGCGATTACATCATAAACTACTACTACTAAACTAAATTTCCCTTTACACCCCATGAACGAGGTATGGGATAGCTTCTCGCGTTGTGAATTAACACGCTTTCTATTTTAGATTCACAACTAACGGCACCTACTTGTTTATCGACGAATGTGAACGTCACAGTTTGAGAAGCTCTTACTAGACAGGCCGATTGACTCGACACTTATACTGCGAAGTTGCTGTCAACAAGGGGAGCCGACAATGAAAGAATTTTTTTTTAAAGATGACTGGAGCCAGGTGTTGAACCTGTGATTTCCCGCATGGTAGTCGCGTGTTCTAACCACTACGCCACGTGAGTTTTAGATTTATCATGCTGAAATTTTAAATACAAACTTTTATCCTCAAACCAGAGGTTAAGTTCTATGATTAGAAAGATCGGTCAAAAACTACTCCCACGTCTGATAAAAATTGCCCCTTTTAGGGAGTCTGCCCGTGCGATTACATCCGTAGTTTAAGGTGAAATTTTGTTAACAAGCTTATCTACATTAAGCGGAGGTTCAGTTCTAAGGTGAGCTACATCGGAAAATAACTACCTCCACCTCCCATACAGACACCCTCTTTTTGGGGGATATCCGTGGTTACAGAACTACTTTAAGAGCTATCGAGCTGATTTTGGTATGCAAAATTTTATTATCTACGCGAAGATTTAGTTAGAAGATGAACGAGATCGGTCAATTTTGTGGGTGTCCGTCTGTCTGTCCCCACGGTTACAGCAGTACTTAAGAACAATTTTTGGTAAATATAGTTGCAAAATATTGTAAAATATTTTTGCAAATGGTAAAGGGTCTGGGTGTTACCTTAGCTTAGTTTTTCAGTTATAACTAATAAACCATTGATGATTTCTTATTTATTCTTCAACTAATTGTACAGAAACCCAAACCCTTTGGGGATTTTACCATTTTGACTTAGTTTCTTCAACCTTATATGGAATATCTGACCCTCCTCTTCAGATTGGCTATTGCACTTTGTTATTAAACAATAAATCCATATTGGAACGTTGTGCGTATGATTAATATAAAATCGGCATGAAATTAATATTGCTCATAAGTTAGACATAAATATGTAGCGAGTACCATATGCAAACTCGCTACATATGTACAGTACAGTACTTGGGTCAGGGTCGTCATTCAATATCATCAGCAATGACCAGTTTTCTTCTTATCACAGATGAGATGAGACAGATGGCCATAAATTTGGAGTTATGGGAGAAAATTTATGAAAAAAAGCGTTAAATGAAAATATTTTAAGATTTCATTCGATAAGATTAGTCCATGTTGGTCTTTTTACATGGATATATTAATTCAATATGAAACAAGAAACCATCTATGAATCTTCAGTTATAGCTGAAAATCAAGCAAACAAACATCAATGTATGCGAAAAATATGTAAGGTTATACAAAAAACGATTGACATGAGAACGCTGCTCCCTGACTTAGTACCTTGACCCTGGCATGTAGTATCTCATCCCCCCAGACTGGCTGTTGCATTATATACTTTAAGGCAATCTATGATGTATTAAGGCAATCTACGTTTTATGGAAGATATAGTACGTTTTATTTAACTTAAAACTAGTATGTGACTAACTCTATTATATACGCCTTCAATTTATACGAGTTCCTCCAACCAATATTAAGTACTAAATTACATCTAGCTGCCTATATCTTGATATATAGTGGTGTGGGCAAAAGATCTTCGTATACCATATATTATTCTGTATAGAAAAAATTATAATACAAATATAAGTAAAAAATTCAAATCAGTCTAAGAATATCACAAAATACTTACCCGATAAATATGAAATCCAATAGATACAAAGCAGCACTTATAATATTAAACAGTCCCGGATAGAAAGAAAATGTATCACCATAAACGGAGGTATATAGCGGAGCTGCTATCAGAGGTGATATAATTGCCAGTGAGGTAGTTAAAGCGAAAATTTTACCTAAATATATAAAAGTATAAAAGTTTCTTTTATCACTATTCACTATTAAACAACATCACCTACCAATTTCTGTAATGGGCACCACATGTGCTAATATAGCACGTGCCATGGGTGTCGAAATGCCTCGCATAAATCCCACAGCAAGACCCAAATATATCTCCCACCAATAAGCGGCACAGGCTCTAACCGTACTCTCCATTACGCTGCAAGCCAAGGATATCAAAGTCATGGTAAGAATAGATAATTTCAACAGCTATATAAAAACAAATAAGGAATGGTTTTAGTAAAGTACATCTTTTATATAAAACACCATAAAAAAATACATACTCTTCGTAGCACTATCATGCCCAATACACAACCCAGTATCTGTATAGCTATGGCCACCATGTTAAATGTACTAAAATCTTTTAAAGTCCATTCAAATTGTTTGCGGAAAAACAAATAAGTAACATTGTTATCGCCATCTAAGAAATATCAAAACAATACATATGTTATAAAGGTGTCAATATAAGAAATAATATAATGAAATTACCAGTGGTGAATTGTACCAGCGTGATGGTGATCATGGTTAACCATATAATTGGACGATCATAGTTGGGTCTCTTTTTAATGGATACTTTTACCAAATCTACCACCAACTCCCAACGGAAAAATTCACGTATCTTGGACTGCAATAAATAATAGTTATTAATAATAACAACAAATTATAAAAATAATAAAAAATATTAATAATAATTTTAATTTGTTTAAGAATTTTTTTCATTTTCTATAATGATGTCTTAATATTTTCTTTACTAACTCCAGTTTGAATTTGTTCGGGCTTAAGACTTTCCGGCACAACAAATAGCAAATACATTAAGGCCACTAGCATTAGACATGAAGATACGGTGAAAACTACAACAGCATTGGAGGCAGCATATAGGTATCCACTGAAAACATTACCGCCGCCTATACCGGCAGCCAAAGATACCTCCATTAAAAGCATTCTAAAGATATAAGAAAACACATCAAAAACTACTTTACAGTATTACACAGTACAACACATGATTTTGGGACACAATACTGAGAACTTCACGTGAAAGTAGCCCCACAAATATGAAGTTCTGCATCATTCGTTTTGTCAAGTTACATGCCATAATAATTTAATATCGATTTGAAGTTAGTCGGTATCGTATAGGGGAATTTGTTACATTTGAGGCTCTTTTGTTATATTGTTATATGGTTGCGTATAATTATCATAAGTAATATTCCAAGTAAATCATACGCCACGGAGTACAACAGTTTTATTGTAACGGCTACAAAATAAACCCAGTTCAAAATCATTTGATGAATAGAAAAGTGAAACTGTTGCTTATGTTGGGAAACGTTATATGAACAGATTAAAGTAATTGTTATTCTGAATTTTTTTTTTAAATTTGTTTCAGCTAAATCGGACTAGTGGTTCTCGAGATATTTCAAACAAAAGAGCCTAAAACGTGACAAATTCCCCCATACGATACTAACTAATTTCAAATCGACATTAAATTATTATGGCATGTAACTTGACAAAACGAAGGATGCAGAACTTTATCTTTTTGGGGCTACTTTCACGTGCAGTTCTTAGAATTGAGTCCCAAATCAATGAGCTGAAAAATGTTGTACTCTGTTTTTTAACTGTTTACCTTAAGGCAGTTTTTTCTTTGGCCACATCCGAAATATAACAATAGACAACAGTGATTAGAGCACAACGACCGCCACATATTACATAGGGCACCGAAGACAAGATATATAACCAAGGGCTTATAACTGCGGCAGTGGCAATAACGCTAATGATGGTCAAGATTATGTAACCAATTAAAAATCCTGTTCAGAGCGTGAGAGAGAGGATATTAAATGGAAACATTTTTATAAGATATTAAAGTCTTCAGATATTAAGGTCTTACCTGTAGACGTCCCCAATAGGATAAAACGGCGTCCAAATTTATCCGACCATGGACCAATAAATAAACTCAGTATAGCGGGTATAATACTTTCCACCAAGGAACGCACCATTAAAATTCTCGCTGCATATGGCTGGACCTCATCCTCTAAGAGCTATGATAAGAAAAAAAATGTTCTTTTATATATGACAGCAAATAATATAACTTATATTGTCTTTATAATATAGAGTTTTTACATTCTGTTCTAATTCCATTTGTAATTAGTTTGTGTTTGTTTGTTTGATTTTTTGTTAAAATTGTTTTGTACCCTACAGACTCGAGAATGGCTGGACTGATCTTTTTAAAATATTCACAGATTGTAGCTGTGGGTTCGGTGGTGAAAATAAGATACTGGAATTTTTGACATATCATGTGGGCGTGGCCCCGCCTATGCGACCGAATTGAAAACTTGTGTGGCTGCATTTGGCACCAAAAAATCCAACAAAAATTTGTCGGGATCGAATCAGTGGACGTGGCTTATATCTTGAAACTTCAAACGTCTGTATCTCATGAACTATCAGAGGTGTGAAGATTATATTTGGTATATATGTTATTCGTACAGTTAGAATTTTAGCTAGGGTGAAAATTGGCGTGTCACTCCCCCTTTTCAAAACTCGCTCTGACAGTTTTTTATACCCTCACCCTACAGGGAGGAGGGTGTATATCATTTGATACGACGCAAAAGTGTAACATATAGAAGGAGTCTGTTCTGCTGGTACGCACGATAACTTTCGAAAGACGCAACAAAATGTTTTGAAATTTTGCACTTAGGGTTTTGCAAATGGGCTACGTGGCCCCGGCCCTTCTGGTACCTCCCATACAAATACATCATTCTGCCCACTTTAGAAATCGAGTAATAATATCAATACACCCAACGGGATCGTACCCAAATTTTGTATTTAGTAAATCTCCAGCAGTTTTTGAGAAAAAATCTGGAAGTCTAGAAACACCCCTTCTGCTACCTCCCATACTAATGTACCTCTCTGCCCACTTTAAAGATGGAGTAATAATATCAATGCACTCGACACGATCATGGCCGAATTCTGTATTTTGTTAAGCAATAACAGGACAAAATTTTGGGATAAAGTGGAAATCTAGTATTCTTGTACCTCCCATACAATTGTATCACTCCGCCCCACTCCAGAAATCGAGTGATAATATTAATATAATAGAATTTTTTTGTTTTACTGTGGGTGGGCGTATATGTAAGTCGGATTGCCAGATTGAAATTTTCTTACTGATCCAATAGACCGATTGATACGAAAATTTTACAAAGTGGTACTGCGCTATACTTGGTTGTGATTGAAAAAAGGGGCGTGGTACCGCCCATACAACTTGAAAATTAAATAAGGCTATATCTTCTGAACTATCACAAGTATGAAGATGAGATTTGGTATAAATGTTGTTGGTGCATATGAATTACAGCCAGGGCGAAAGTGGGCGGCGCCACGCCAAGGGTCCCCTTGGGTTCTATGATAACCCCCCATGAGTGGGTACTCAAGATACTCAAAGATACTCAAGACAAATCCAACGGTGGTATTTTTAAGTTACTATGGGTCTCCTGGGCTCCGAGTTAGAGCCATTTAAATTTCCGGGACATACCAAAAAAAAATTTTAAAAATTTTAAAAACTCATGGAAATAGTTAGAAAAATTTACGGAAATAAATTTAAAAATTCTAAAAAAAAATAGAAAAACTAAAAACCGCGCGATTTCTAAAAAAAAAATATTTTTTTTTGAAATACCCCGTAAAAAAATTAAAAAATCATGGCAAATTAGAAAAATTTAAGGAAATGAATTGAAAAATTCGATAGAAAAATGAAATGTCATCAAAAATGTGTGAAAATTTTACATTTTTTTTTGAATGTTTTAATTTTTTTTTTTTTTATTAAAAAAAAAAACTTAATTTCCCTTTGCACCCCATAAATGAGGCATGGGATAGCTTCTCGCGTTGTTGTGAATTAAAACGCTTTCTATTTTTTGATTCACAACTAACGGCACCTACTTGTTTATCGACGAATGCGAACGTCACTGTTTGAGAAGCTCTCACTAGATACGCCGATTGACTGGACACATACTGCGAAGTTGCTGTCAACAACATTCGAGGGGAGCCGACAATAAAAGAACAATTATTGTTTTTTTTTTTTAAGATGACTGGAGCCAGGTTTTATCCTGCGATCTCCCGCATGGTAGTCGCGTATTCTAACCACTTTTTAATTAAAAAAGAAAATTGAGAAAAAAGTTAAAAAAAAATAAAGGAAACAAATGGACAATTTCAAGAACTATTTAAAAAAAGTAAAAATAAAGTGCAAAAAAAATATTTGAAAAAATAAAATTGATAAAAACAAAGGATAAAAGTGGAAAAGTTTGTAATTTTTATACAAAAATGTATCGAAAAAAAATCCTCAACAAAAAAATTCACAAAATTTAAAAAAATTGTTATGTCTGCACCGAAAATCGCAAACCCAATCATATGTGTCGCAATACAATAAAGAAAATTTCTGATAATACACATTCTTACACGAACATTTGCCCCTATATCAAATCACTGGAAACGCTATAAAAATTATCTCTGAGTATTTTAATTATGGCTTAATACTACACAATTATTGTTGTTACTGGCGCCACGCAGTCGTTTCATTTTTGGCATCGTAATCGATCAATATGGCGTTAACAATGTTATATTTGCATGATTCACAGAAAATGTTTATAGTTCACAAGTAATTTGTTTATTATCAATATTTTACGTGATTTAGTCTGTTAGGACATCTGGAGTGTATAGTTATTGAGTTTTTTTTTTTCATTTTTTGTTATCTATAGCTAGACAATATTAAGTATTATGTAGTGATAAGAATTATAATAACAATTTGGGAAGAAATTAAAACTTATCATTGTAATGGCCTAGACAACTAAAAATTAGGGAGACATATCAGCTAAAACAATGCCGATGAATTTAAAGAGTTTTGTTATGTGGAAACCTGTAAATAGTTAAGAAAATCTATATCTAAATCATTTTGAATCTTACATGCTATATAGCGCAGAAATCCAAAAAGAACCTGAAATACTTGTTCCAGCTATATTATAAATTTACTTATACGTTGACCGCATAAATACCAAATATCATATACACATCCTACTAAAATAATCAGTTATGAAATATTAATATATAGTTTTTCAACTCACCTTTGCCTCATCCGTCACAGTTTCAATGCCCAACAAAGGTTTACATTCATTTGGACTATGATGATAAACGTTGGTGCAGCTATAATACAACAACTGATTCTGGTAAACCGTTGCTAGTATTAAAAAAAAACGATGAATTACAAATACGTTTGCATCACTTCGTTAACTTACATGATAAGTATATGCCTAAATAAATTAGGAACACAGGTGGTTCTAGTATGAAAACACGTCGCAAATATTCGCGTACATTGACCAGGGGTGAAGATGATGATGGAAGGTTGTCATGACTGGTCTCGCTGGTAGGCAAAGGTGTTGCAATTGTCGCATTGGTCTTAGCGTCGATATTCTTTACACTTTCACAATCTGTATCATCAATATTAATGGAGGGTTTTTCCTCCAACTCCTTCTCCGAATTCATTATTTATTGATACTCTTACAGTGATTTCTGATATATTTATTATCTGTTGTTTACTTTATGTGAAAAGATCTTTATGTATTATTTCTCTAAAGAGAGCTCTTATCGTTTTATCAAATCACTTTAATTTTTGTTGTTATTTTGACTGCATCTCTTTATTTATATTTCCTCGTATTTCTTTATATTGATAAGCTTTAATATATATATTTTTTATAATTATTTTTTTTTTTAATTCCGTACAGATCGCTTGCATTTATTGTATTATATACCGTTTACCTATAGTTGCAAAATTGCACTAAAGTTTCCTTAAGTGCAACCGACATTAATATAATGTAATGCTATCAGTGCATCAAGTACAGCAGGTTCAAGTTGAGTACTTTTTTCACTATCGATAAAATCTTTGTTTTATATATTTAGGTACATACATATATTTTATATTGTTTTAATTTAATTACTATGGTTCATGTTGCCGGCTGTCTAAGACCATGTGGGTAATTTTAAACCATACGCAGGATGATGCCTAAACATTTTTTGTAATACATTAGGTCAAGTCGATTTGTATGGCGGTCCAACTACCTACGTTTACAGTAAACAGTGTGGTTGACTGGTCGATTCCCTTCTACCCTTCAAAACTACTTCCACTAGGTTTCGATGACTCTCGCTCGCTCTTTTTTATAAAGTGCATACAATCTGAGTTTAGCGGAAATTTATTTGAGATAGTACGCTCCCCTGTGGTACTCCCTGTTTCACTCTAGGGGGATTCGACTTCGGATTTCTGAATTCCACAAGTGACTGCAGTCCACACATGTTATTAACGACCCAACGTTGCGAACAGACTGAGTGGTGTTCATTATATCAGAATAACAATGATGACTATGCCGAAGGCATTCTACAAGTTGAGCGTCACGAGGACCGTCCTATGTGATAGCATGTAACACCTTGCTCCTACCATGGTGCCTGCGAAATCTATATTAATCATGCGCCACTTAAAAGACGTCCTTTAGGCTTGGGAGGAAAAGCTTACTTACTTACTTACTTAAGTGGCCCATTACAACTTACGAACATGGTTCATAAGTTTGAGGCCTGAAGTACTAAAGAATTCCACACGCTTCGGTCTTCTGCGTGTGTTCTCCAGTTAGTCCTACCAGATGGTGGCACGTCGCCTACCACTTGGTCCTTCCAACGGAGTTTGGGTCTCCCTGCTCTGCGCCGTCCTTCAGGTTCGCCTTCAAACACCTTTCTCGCTGGAGCATTTACATCCATCCTGGCAACATGACCCAGCCATCGTAGTCGTTGCATTCTGACTCTTTTAGCTACGTCGATGTCGTGGTAAAGCTCATACAGCTCATGGTTCATCCGATGGCGAAACTCGCCGTCGACACAGATAGGTCCATAAATTTTTCGGAGTACTTTTCTCTCGAATACTCCCAGGTTTTGTATGTCCGTTGTCGTAAGCACCCAAGATTCGGCAGCATACAAAAGAACGGGTAAGATTAGCACCTGGTAAAGCTGTTTTTTAGTATTCCGAGATAAGGTGGTGTTACTAAAGTGCTGCCGAAGCCCGTAGAAACATCTATTGGCTAGCACTATTCTCCGTTTAATTTCTTGGCTGACATTATTTTTCTTGTTGACGGAAGATCCGAGGTAGGTAAACTCGTCTACTACCTCAAAACAATAATTGTCAACGTTCACGGTGCGTCCCCATCGAGAGGACTCTTTGTTCGTCGAAATCATTATTTTTGTTTTGTCCTCGTTGACCGCTAAACCCATTTTTGCTGACTCCTTTTCTAGTGATGAGAAAACTGCAGTAACATCCCGCAGATTTCGACCAATGATGTCTATATCATCGGCATAGGCTAGTGGCATGTGGCTCTTGTGGAATATGGTGCCAGACATGTTGACACCAGCCTTTCTCATCACCTTCTCCATAACTATATTAAATAGTGTACAGGACAGGCTATCGCCCTGCCTGAGACCTCTTTCCGTGTTAAATGGTTCAGACAGATCCTTACCAATCTTAACAGAGGATTTGGTGTTGTCTAAGGTACATTTGCAAAGTCGGATCAGCTTTGCAGGAATACCAAACTCAGACATGGTCTCATAAAGCCTATTCCTTATCGGAGAGTCGAAGGCAGCTTTGTAGTCGACAAAGAGGTGGTAGGTGTCGATCTGTTTTTCATGGGTTTTTTCCAGGATCTGTCGTAAGGTGAATATTTGATCCGTCGTAGATTTGCCAGGTCTAAAGCCGCACTGATATGGTCCAATTAGTTTTTCTACAATTGGCTTTAGACGTTCACACAATATGCTTGAAAGGACCTTGTACGCAATTGGTAATAGGCTTATTCCACGATAGTTCTTACATTCACTACGATCTCCTTTCTTGTATATGGGACATAACAGACTGAGACTCCAATCCCCGGGCATGCTCTCCTCTTGCCAGATGTTCTCCATGAGCTGATGCATGCTCCTAATCAGCTCCTCCCCGCCAGCCTTAAACAATTCAGCAGGGAGACCATCGGCTCCAGCAGCTTTGTTGTTTTTAAGGCGGGAGATGGCCATACGTATCTCGCTCTGGCTCGGAGGTGGACAGTTAATACCATCGTCATGGATTGGAGCAGGGTCTTCTGGATTGGTGTCAGTATCCAGCAAATTTCTAAAGTGGTCTCTCCATATCTTCAGAACGCTATCCGGGTCCGTCACTATTTGACCATCGCTGTCCTTGCAGGAGGGCAACCCTGTTCCACGCATTCTCGCTTTAACTCTCTTGTAGAATTTTCGGGCTTCCCCTCTACTTCGGAGCAACTCAGTACACTCATCCTGTCTCTTCTTCAGCTCCTTCTTTTTTCTTCTAAAAAGACGAGTTGCCTGTCGTCTCTTCTCCCTGTGCCGTTCACGAACAGCTCGCGTTGCCATTGGCTGCAGTTTTGCCCTGTATGCAGCATCCGTCTCTCTCGTGGCATTGCGACATTCATCATCGTACCAGGCATCTTCTTGAGACGGCTTTGAGTACCCAAGTACGCTTCTCGCAGTCCGTTCTATGGAGTCGGCTATATATTGCCACTGCGAGGTTATATTATCAGGGGTTGGAGCATTCCGCAACAGTTGAGTTAGGTGGTTGGAGTAGGCATCCGCTACCTCTGTGGTCCGCAGTTTACCGATGTCCAGCTTTCGTTGTGCCTGGTTACGTACGTTTTTCGCCATGCTTAGCCTAGTGCGTACCTTAACTGCGGTAAGGAAGTGATCAGAGTCAATGTTCGCACCCCTGATCACTCGTACGTCCAGAACACTCGATGCGTGCCTTCCATCGACTACCACGTGATCTATCTGATTCCTCGTCAATTGATCTGGAGATAACCATGTTGCCTTATGAATATTTTTATGGTCAAATCTAGTGCTGCTAACTACCATATTTCTTGCCGCAGAGAAATCAATCAGTCTGATGCCATTGTTCGGGAGGAAAAGCTACTGGTGAAAATAAAGAGATTGGCCTGCTTTGCTATATTGGTCTCACAAATTCGCAACTTTACCAAGTTTCAGTAGCGGTATTACTCTGAAGATTTTCGAAACTTTTGAGACAATAAGATGACAGGTAGAGGACTCAACTCCCGATTGTTTAAATGCTTCAGCATATGCAGAGAGACTGCGTAAGGTCACAACACCGGTTATATCAAAAAACCTCATTTGTAGAAACAGCTTATCTTTGATTTGGAGGTTATTATTGTGGCGCATTATTCTTATTTCGCATTGTCTCATGAGGGTGCATGGACGGTGAGAGGTGGGCGTGGCCGATTTAATTGAAACCAAAATTTTTTTATTCTATGAAGTATATGTACTAAATTTGAAGACATTTGTTCGGATAGGAAACATTTTATGCTAAAAGAAGGATTTTGATTGTATGAGCGGTGGTCGTGGCTGATTTTGATGAAATTCCAGTTTTTTCTTTATTTAGACAATATAATGCTCGGTGCCAAATTTCAATGATGTAAGACCACTTCTTATAGTTTTTGCACAAAACTGTATGAAGCTGGAATGTTTGGTCTTATTGTGGGTATTTGTATTACTCTGTACAGTTTCGAAACTTCTGAGACAATAAGATGACACGTACAGGACTCATCTCCCTATTGTTTTAAATGCTTTTGCATATGCAGAGAGACTGCGTAAGGTCACAACACCGGTAATATCAAAAAACCTCTTTTGTAGAAACAGCTTATCTTTGATTTGGAGGTCATTATTGTGGCGCATGATTCATATTTCGCCTTGTCTCATGAGGGGCATGGACGGTGGGCGGCAGGCGTGGCCGATTTAATTGAAACCATGATTTTTTTTATTCTAGGAAGTGTATGTGCTAAATTTTTTGACATTTGTTCGGATATTAAACATTTTATGCTAAAAATGGATTTTGATTGTATGAGCGGTGGGCGTGGCTGATTTTGATGAAATTCCAGTTTTTTCTTTATTTAGACAATATAATGCTCGGTGCCAAATTTCAATGATGTAAGACCACTTCTTATAGTTTATTCACAAAACTGTATGATGCTGGAATGTTTGGTCTTATTGTGGGTATTTGTATTACTTTGTACAGTTTCGAAACTTCAGAGACAATAAGATGACAGGTAGAGGACTCAACTCCCGATTGTTTTAAATGCTTCAGCATATGCAGAGAGACTGCGTACGGTCACAACACCGGTAATATCAAAAAACCTCATTTGTCAAAACAGCTTATCTTTGATTTGGAGGTCACAATTGTGGCGCATGATTCTTATTTCGCCTTGTCTCACGAGTGTGCATAGAAGGTGGGCGTAGCCGATTTAGATAAAACCATGATTTTTTATTCTAGGAAGTATATGTGCTAAATTTGAAGACATTTGTTCGGATAGGAAACATTTTATGCTAAAAAAAAAGGATTTTGATTGTATGAGCGGTGGGCGTGGCTGATTTTGATGAAATTCCTGTTTTTTCTTTATTTAGACAATATAATGCTCGGTGCCAAATCTCAATGCACAGTTTATGCACAAAACTGTATGGTGCTGGAATGTTTGGTCTTATTGTGGGTATTGGACCATGGGGGATGAAGCGATTGGCTGCTGCATTGATAACGTTCCAAAATGTTGTTCTCTTTACCCACACGTCGGGAAATATGGGAAGATCACTGAAGAGGCGATTTGTGTGTTCTATGAACACATCTCAATCTAACTTTTTCTGGTTAGGAATGTGCCGATTTAATGATTCCCCAGAAAGGTGGGAGAAGTTTTTGTCCGATCTTTGTCATCTTAGAGCTTAACATAGAATTTTTTGTAACAAATTTCAGCTCTTAAATTCCGGCTGCAAAAGCCCCAAAAAGGGGCTAGTTGTGGCATGATAGTTAGAACACGAGACTACCATGCGAGAGATCGATTCCCGCTCCAGTCATTTACATTTTTTTTCACTGCCGGCCCCCTTGATGTTCTCGACAGCAACTTCACAGTATAAGTGTCTAGATAATCGGCATGTCTAGTAAAAGCTTCTCAAACAGTGACGTTCGCATTCGTCGATAAACAAGTAGGTGCTGTTCACAACAACGCGAGTAGCTACCCCATACCTCATTCATGGGGCTTAAAGGGAAATTAAATAAGTGTAATCGCAGTGACAGGACCCCTGCAAGGGGCATTTTGCACGGAGGTAGGATTAGTTTTCGACCGATCATGTTCATTTTAGAGGACAAAAGTTTGAATATTAAATTTTAGCCCGAAAGCAGACAGACGGAAATTTGTATATGTGGTGGAAGTAGCTTCCCAGCAAACTAAAACGGGTTTTTTTGTTGTTGTTTTTTGTCCAGTTAAAATTGTGCAATCAATAGATAAAGACGTCAGGTCTCGAAAAGTTTGTGAAATATTTAAAGGTAAAATAAGAATAGAAATGCCGTTTCATCAGGCAATTAGAAAAAAAGTGAAGAAAGACGCTGAAGTACTTGTAAAAAAAACTATTGGCAGAAGAAGACCATGCAAATAGTAAAACTAATGTAATGTGCTTTAATCAGATTTAAAATTTAAAATTTGTTTATTTTTTATTGTTGTTGAAATGAAATAAAAGAAAAAATATTTTTTTGGAATTTTTGTACAAATGGGATTAACAAAAAAACAGAAAAATAAAAGAAATCTCTGACGATTTTCGTACTTTTAATCAGAATTTTGTCCGAAATTCTCATGAAAAATATTTCTGGCAATTTTGGGATTATTTGCCAGAGTTACTTTAGAAAAATCCAAAACCGAATTCTGACTGAAAAGTCCGCACAAGTTTCCGAATTTCCCAGACATTTCGGTCCGAATTCTTGTCAAGCACCCATACAACTTTCGGACAGAATGCTGACAGAATTCGGCATCAGAATCGGCAACTTGTGCTGACTTTCTGTCCGACATCTGACCGAATTCGGTGAAAATGGTTTGCCGGGTTTTGTCCGATCTGCTCATCTTCAAACTTTACCTCCTCTTTGCGTACACAGTTTCAGCTCATAAAATATGACTGTAATCGGGTTTACAGACACGCGCACACCCTCAAAGGGTGGAGTTTTTATTAGAAGTGAGAGTGGTTTTTGTTTGAACTCGCTCATGTTAGAACTTAACCTCCAGTAAGAGCATAGAAGGTCGCATACTAAATTTCAACTCTATGTCTCTTAAACTACAAACGCTTTTGCAACATTAAGTCCATTTTACAAAAAAATTTGAATTGACACCTTTCATGCAGGATACCGACAATATAAAGGATGGTTAAATTGTAAGGGCCGATGTTGAATGTGAACCACACCTAAATGTCAAATTCTTTTTTTGCATTTCATTTGACATTTCTCAATTTCAGACTAACTCAATTTGAACCTTGGAAAGATACACAATCGAGCAACGCGTTTAAGTTATTCAGGCTTATTATGAAAATGAGCGTGCAATTCAAAATGCAAATCGTGCACTTCGTGATTTTTTCGGTCAATATAATCGTCCAAATGTGCGTACAATCGGAAAAATCGTGCAAAAATTTGAGCAAACCGGGTCTGTATGAGTCGTCAAAACACCAGTGCATGCGCGTACAGCTCGTACTGCAGAAAATGTTGTTGCTGTTCGCGATAGTGTGGCTGAAGAGCCGTCCACCTCAACCCGTCGTCGTGCCTAACAATTGCACCTCTCACGCTCGTCGTTGATGAACATTATGTATAAAGACTTGCACACGCTTAGAAGGTGCAATTGACCATTCCAAACATCGTCAATGGTCAGAATGGTGTCAAGAAATGGCAACAGTGGATGATCAATTTTCAAAGAAACTCAGTGAATTCGTCAATAAGAAGAATTTGGCGCATTTGGGCGAATGATAATCCAAAAGTGATTGTCGTAAAACCAAAGCACCCACAAAGAGTGATTGTTTGGTGCGGTTTATAGACTGGCGGCTTCATCGGACCGCATTTTTTTCAAAAATGAGGCCGGTTATGCCGTTACTTTGAATGGTGTTCGCTATTTTGAGATGATAACGTACTTTTTATGACCCCAATTGGAAGATATGGATATGAACGATATGTGGTTTCAAAGGACGGTGCCACTTGCCACACAGCTAATGAAACAATGGCTCTTTTGCGCGACAAATTCAAAGGCCGTGTTATCTCACGTGGTGGCGATGTCAATTGGCCGCCAAGATCATGTGATTTGACACCGTTAAACTTCTTTCTTTGTGGTTATTTGAATGAAATATTGTACGTCGATAAGCCAGCAACAATTCAAGAGCTAAAGGTTGAGATACTTCGCCACATTAACGGCATAGAACCTCAATTATGCCTCAGCGTCATCGAAAATTTGGACCATCGGATGGAGGTGTGCCGCCTAGGACCCGGCGGCCATTTGGCCGATAGTTTGTTCCATACATAATTGAACCATACCAATATTATCATAATAAAAATAAATGACAACAATTTCCAAAATATTTTGTGTTTTACTCAAAATCAACATCGGCCCTTAAAATTTAATAGTGATGACTTTTGGCACACCCTGTACTTTAGTACAAAAAATAATCTATATTTTCAAAATTAAATTGAATTTATTGTGTAATCGTTTTATAATATCTTGATTTTAGTAAACAAAATATAATGAACAAGAAAAAATTATTTATAAGATGCAGCAGATCTTTTTCTTTTCGTTATCTTAACACTATGACCTTAGGTACTAGAAAAATTATATTAATAATATCTTAATTTAAGAAGATAACATATAATTTTTTTGAATATGAGCCAAATTTCACTATTCTCGTTAACATAGTAGCCTAATACATTTTGATAACTTTTTGGCTGTTCGGCGCAAAAACATCCTTGCTGAGGCAATTACATGTCGGTTTACTTTAAAACTAATACATTATATTTCGTTCTCTACTAGATAACAAATTAAAATCAATATGATTTCAATTAATTAATATTTAGGAATAATTTGCATAAATAATATTTTTTAATGTTCAACGATTAAAATTTTTATTGTTTTGCAAACTAAAGTAATGTGATGACAACGCCAAAGATCCTCTGTACTGCGCTACATAACATATGTTTTAACGAATTTATGTTACGAACTGCATTTTTACTGCGAGTAAGAAACACATCTGTAGGCATCTACGATTGTTGTTCGGTGGGTTTTTGGTATCTGCCTAGAGCCTTATAGATAGTGGTGTGGGCAAATGATCTTCGTATAAAATATATAACTCTGTAATAAAATAATACACAAATAAGTAAAAACCACAAACAGGCGTTAGGAAATCATCAAACTACTTACCCTACTAAGGTGAAATTCAACAGGTTCAAAGCAGCACTTATAATATTAAACAAACCAGGATAGAATGCTAATGTAGCATCATATACGGAGGTATACAGAGGGGCTGCTATCAGCGGTGATATAGTCTCTAGCGAGGTAGTCAATGCAAAAACTTTACCTAAACATACGGAAGAAAAAAAGTGTTTGACTTTATCTTATCAACCACCTATAAAAGCACAACCAACTTACCAACTTCTTCCTTCGGTACCACAAGTGCTAATATGGCTAAAGCCATGGGTGTCATAATGCCACTCAAACAACCCAAGCCTAAGCCTAAATATAATTCCCAAGCATAGGCGGCGCAGGCACTTACAGTACTTTGCATCACGCTGCAAGCCAAGGCTACCATTGTCATGGTGACAATAGACATTCTCAGTATCTAGTTTAAGAAGAAGACGAAAAAACCCAATTGAAATTATTATGCTAAAAGATCTTATGACAAAACACTTACTCTTCTTAAAAGAACCATGCCCAATACGCAACCAACTACTTGAACACCAACATAAACAGCCGTATAGGTACTGTAGTCCTGTAAAGTCCATCTGAATTTTTTAACGAAAAACAAATAGGTAACATTCGAATCGCCATCTAGAAAGATGAAAGTTAACATACAAATATAACAATAATGGAGATTTTAATATAAAATAATTACTTGATGTAAACTGTTGCAGCGTTAAAGCCGTTATGGTTAGCCATATAATAGCACGATCGCGATTGGGTCGCTTTTTAATTGATACTTTCACCAGTTCTACCACCAAATCCCAGTGGAAGAATTCTCGTAATCTTGGCTGCAAAAATATATTCATTAAAATTTGTAATTCAGTCGCTACATTGTTTACACTTACTCCAGTTTGTATTTGTTCGGGTCGCAAACTTTCTGGCACAATTAATATAATATACAGTAAGGACACCAGAATTAACAAAGCTGATACAATAAAAACAACAACTGCACTGGAGCCTGCATACAAATAGCCACCAAGTACAGAACCAATGCCTATACCGGCACCCATTGCCGAATCAAACAGCAACATTCTATAAAGATAATCACAAAATCAAAATTCCATAACTTTCAAAGTATTTTAATAAATTATCGCTCACCTTATAACAGTTTTCTCTTTGGCTACATCCGATATATAACAATAGACAATGGTGATTAGAACACAAGTACCGCCACAAACTACTGAAGGCACAGAAGACAACACAAATATCCAAGGGTTTACAGCAGTTGCGGTGGCAATACCACTGATAATGGCCAAAACAATGTAATGAATAAGATATCCTGTGAGAGTGAGAGAAAACGTAAGAAAGAGAGGACCAATTGTAGTAGTCTGAGGAAAACTTACAGGTATTAAGTTCTTACCTGTAAATGAGGCCAGCAGTATAAAACGACGTCCAAATTTATCTGACCATGGACCAATAAATAAACTCAGTAATAGCGGGTAATAGACCTTCTACCCGATCCCCCCGACCCCAAAATGCTGCACCCCCCCCCCCCCCCCCCCCCCCCCCCAACCCCAAGAACGAACCCCCCAACCACCCCCACACCCCCACCCCCCAGCCCAAACCCACACCAAAACAAACAGACCTCCTCACACAACCATTCTACCAAGGACTTTGAACAACCCCCCCACACAACCCAAAAAAAAAAACACCACCCCCCCCCCCCCCCCCCCCCCCCCCCCCCACCCCCCCCAGAAGAAAGATCAAGGTACAAAGTCTCTAAAAGTACTTTTATTGTACCAAAAAGTACTTTTATTGTACTAAAAAGCAATTTTATTGCTAAAAGAATTAGTATGCTAGCTTCTTAATGAGGTATTAGGAAGAGAAAGATTAGACTAAAACTTCTCTCAACTTCCTTTATTGAGCCAAAAGTACTTTTATTGTATCAAAAAGTACTTTTATTGTATCAAAAAGTACTTTTAATGTACCAGAAAGAATTGGTATGCAAGCTTCTTAGTTAAGTTCCACTAAGAAAAAGATTTAGCGAGAAAGTACTTTTATTGTATCAAAAAGTACTTTTATTGTACCAAAAAGTACTTTTATTGTACCTAAAAGAATTGGTATGCAAGCTTCTTAGTTAAGTTCTAGGAAGAGAAAGATTAGACTAAAACATCTCTTAACTTCCTTTATTGTGTCAAAAAGTACTTTTATTGTGCCAAAAAGTACTTTTATTGTACCAAAAAGTACTTTTATTGTATCAAAAAGAATTGGTATGCAAGCTTCTTAGTTAAGTTCTAGGAAGAGAAATATCAGACTAAAACTTCTCCCACCTCCCTTTATTGTGCCAAAAATTAATTTTATTGTGCCAAAAAGTACTTTTATTGTACCAAAAAGTACTTTTATTGTACCAAAAAGTATTTTTATTGCATCAAAAAGAATTGGTATGCAAGCTCCTTAGTTCAATTCTAATAAGAGAAAAATCGGACTAAAACTTTTCTCACCTCCCATACAAACTTCCCCTTTTGCCGGTCAGTCTGTCCCCCAATTACAACCGTAGTTTAAGAGCTTTGAACTGATATTTTGTATACAAGCTTTTATCCCTCGAGCGGACTTTAAGTTCAAAGATGATCCACATCGAACGAAAACTACTCACTCCCACCTCCCTGAAAACCCCCCAATTTTGGGGCTGAACGTCTGTCTGTCTCTGCGATTACAGCCTTAATTTAAGATATAACAAGCTGAAAATTTTAATGCAAGCTTAATTTATAGGCAGAGTTAAGATTCTTAGATAAACCCGTTCGGATAAAAAGTACCCTCACCTCCCATACAAACTTTCACTTTTTGGGGGTGTCCGTCTGTATGTCCCCCCGTTTTCAACCGTAGTTAAAGAGCAATGGAACTGAAATTTTATATGCAACCTTCCATCCTCCAAGTGGAGCTTATATTTTACAATGAGCTGGATCATATTTAAAGATCAATCGAGTTCAAATTTTATACACAACCATATATCCTCAAAACAGAAGTTAGGTTCTAAGATCGTCAAGATCGGACAAAAACTATTTCGACCTCCCTCACAAACTCCCTCATTTTGGGGGTGTCATTTTGTCTGTTCCCACGATTACAGCCTTAATGTAAGAGCTACCGAGCTGAAAGTTGGAAACCAAGCTTCTATTCTTTAAATTAATGTTAACTAATAAGACGAGCAATATCGTTAAAAAACTTCTCTGACCTCCTATACAAACTTACCCTTTTTGGGGGAGTCCGTCTGGATGTCCCCCATGGATCCATCTAAAATTTGTTATGCACGCACAAACTTAACCTTTTTGGGAGAGTCAGTCTGGATGTCCCCCATGGATCCATCTAAAATTTGTTATGCACGCACAAACTTACCCTTTTTGGGGGAGTCCGTCTGGATGTCCCCCATGGATCCATCTAAAATTTGTTATGCACGCTTATATCGGCTAAGCGGAGGTTCAGTTATAAGAGGACCATTATCGTACCAAAACTTCTCCCACCTCCCATACAAACTGCCCCTTTTGGGGTGTCCGTCTATCTGATCCTGTTTTTAAGAGCAATCAAGCTGAAATTGTGTATGCCAACCTACGTCGCCTTAGTTAAGGTTTAATTCTAATAAGACAAAGATCAGACAACAACTCCTCCCACCTTCTATACAATTTCCGCTTTTTGGGGGTACCTATCTATCTTTCCCCCGATTTCAATCTTAGTTGAAGAGCAAACGAGCTAAACCTTGTTATCGAAGTTTCTATCCTCTAAGTGAAGGTTATGCTCTGAGATGAGCAAGATCGGACAAAAACTACACTACCTCCCACCCAAACTCCCCGTTTTTTTGAGGTGTCCGTTTGTTCCCAATTAGAGTCTTAATATCAAACTGAAATGTGTATGCAACCTTCATCCTCTCAGCGGAGGTTAAGTTTTATGAACAGCAAAATCAGATGAAAACACCTGCCCACTATAATACAAACTTTCGCTTTTCGGGGCAGTCCGTCTGTTTGACCAGCGATTACTGCCTTAATTAAAGAGCTATAGAGCTGAAATTCATGGACGAAAATGCATCAGCTCGAAAAGTCTTCGACAATGAACTCGATGGACGGCGCAGAAGAGGGCGACCAAAACTCCGTTGGAAAGACCAGGTTACTGAGAACCTTACAGAACTCGGTGTGACTAACTGGAGAAGAAGCGCAGAAGATCGAGGCGCTTATAATATTTTTCTACGTGCGGTATATAATCCACTGGGATTGCATAGAAGTACCAGCTAAGTAAGTAAGTAAGAGCTGAAATTCGGTATACAAACTTGTATCCGCTAAGCAGAGGTTAAGTCTATATCATAATCAAATGAAGCTCAGTATTTGATATTATTTGTTATTTTTTTTACAAAAGGTGTAGGATGACTGACTTTCGGCAAAGCCGAAGCTTATTAACTTACTAGTTATATTTATATGTTACAACGGGACCTACAGTTTAGGGGCAATTCCGAACGTCAGTTGTTCAAGAAGCTTCTACTAGACATGACGATTGACTTTAATACGTAGAAGTTGCTGCCAACATCGCCCAGGGAGCCGCTGATCAAATCAATGTTTACGGCTGTGACTGAGCTCGAATCCAGTTCTTTATATGATACACGTTCAAACCATCACGCCGCGGTCGGCTGAACAAGTACTTTTATTTAATTTATTAAGTTGCGGCCGTGGCACAGTGGTTAGAACACGCTACTACCATGGGGGAGGTCCGTGAATCGATTTCCGGCAATCGGAATGTTTAGTAAAAGCTTCTCTAACAGTGAAATTCGCATTCGTCGATAAAGAAGTAGGTGCCGTTTGTTGTGAATCTAAAATAGATTAAATTCACAACAACACGAGAAGCTATCCCATACCTCATTCATGGGGTGTAAAGGGAATTTAAGTTTTTTTTTATGATTGTTTACTTAAGTTGTTTAGTGTGAAATTTTCAAAAGCATTTTAAGATAATTTAAGGCATCAATGAATAGATTATTTGCTCTGTTTTATCAAAAATTTTATTTTAAATGTTTCACATTTCCAAACCACCTGGTAATATCTTTCCTTTTGATACCACAGATGTGCATGTTATAATACTATTTTTGCTTAGTAATCACTCAACATGGGGCTAAGCATGCTATTTTCTCATGATTCACACATTATCAATAGTTGACAAGTAATTTGTTTACTATCTACATATACGTTACGAAATTTGGTCTACTAAAGTGTCTGAAGTATCTATTTTTTTATGCTTTTAATGTTATCTAGATCTAGACAATGTTACCCGAAGCATTAAGCAGTGATAAGAGTCATAATAACAAATTAAGAACATACAAAAAAAAACTTAACATTCGAATGCCACAAGCCACCCACAAACAGAGACACATGGCTGGTTTTGTTATCAGGAAATAATAAAAAATCAATGAAATTATTCCCACTATGATTTAATTGCAGAGATTTTTTTAACAACTTTATATGAGTGAATGAAAAGTATTAAGAGAACTGTTATTATGGTTCAACATATATTTTTCTTTGATTCTATATATGCGGGTATGGTGATCGCCCAAAAGTTACAATACGACGCACTTCTTGAGCCCTATATCGATATGTCTTATGACAAGCATAAGTTCATCAACAAATATATGGTTGTTTTTTCTAAAGAACAATTCTGTAAATATTTATCAATTGACTTATCTCAGTTTTCCGTGTTAAGAAGGATGTGAATAACATTTTTCCGATATTTACTTGTATAATGCAGTTTCTTTTGAAGGCCAAGTTCCAATTTGAATCTCTTTAAGAACTAGTCAAATTTTTGAACTTTAAATGCGATTCGCTCAGTTTACAAACAACACTACTTCACTTATTAGCTATACTATTTATCATATTCCTTTCAACTTACTTTTGATTCATCCGTTATTTTTTCAACACCCCACAAAGGTTTACATTCCTCGGCAGTATGATGGTAAACATTGGTGCAGCTATAATACAGCAATTGATTCTGGTATACCGTTCCTATTATTACACAAATACATATATGAGTTTGGTATATTCATCGGATTCTTAGCTTCATTTTCGACATCTTACCTGCTAAATTAATGGCTACATATATTAAGAACACTGGCAGTTCCAGTATAAATATACGCCTAAACCAATCCCTAGTTTTGATAAGGTACGAAGATGATGACGGAGTTGCATTAGCTTCACTGGTCTCGTCGTTGTTAGGCAAAGATGTTATAATTCTTGTAGTAGAGCTAGCATTTATACCGAGTCCACTTTCACAGTCTGTAGTTTCACTGTCAACATTGGCTACCGCGTGCTTAGCACTGGTACTATGTTCACTGTCACAGTCTGAAGTTTCACTGTCAACGTAAGGTTTTTTATACTCCTTAGCATCAATACTTTGTCCACTTTCATGGTGTGTAGATTGACGTGATGTCACGTTAGGTTTCTCTTCTTTTTCGGAATCCATTATTAGTATATATTCTGTATATCTTCACTGACTTCTATTATACTTTTAATGAATTCGTTATATTTTGTTAACTATTTACAAAACGCCCCCTTTTTGCGCACTAAAGTGCGCTCGCTTTTGTCACTTAAATGAACACTTTAATTTACTTTGATTTTGTTTTTATTTTGTCTACGACAAACACAATTATTTTGTTTACTTTTTTTATAACATTTACAGATATAATTATAGGCTTTTACATATATTTTTTTATTATATTACGATTTTTTCGTTTTCGCACAGTTCACTCGCTTTTATTGAGTATTTCATATGCTACCGTTTTCCGCTAGCTGCAAAATTATACTAAATTTCCTTCCCACTTAACGGTCATTAATATAATGTGCTGTTATCAGTAAAACAACTTCGTCAATTTTAAGTTGGGTACTTTTTTATTTTGTATATTGATGATATCTATTTTATTATTTGTTTAGATACATTTTGCTTTACATGGTTAATTTGTTTATAATGATTCATGTTGCCTGGCTGGTGACTAAGACCATATGAATCATTTAAAACCTAGACAGAATATAATTTTGGGGATGATTATTCTATAACAGATTTGTAGTTCTTAGTCATTATTTTGGACTGTAAATCGGAGTTCCAACCCCTCACTCTTCCATCACCATCCAAACAAACTGACCTATTTGGCAAAAAATAAATATACATACCTTAAGTCAGGAATTGGATTGCACTTGAATTACGAATTACACAAAATTGATGTAGAGACAGTGAATTCTACCACTGCCAGTACTGCCCATGTATATTATCTTAAGCCCTATATATTATTATTTGTTACTATTTGTACTATTACTTTCGGCATTGCACATTAATATTTTGCAACTCCTCATAGTGACATTTTTTTTTAGTTTTCATTAGTGGCAGTAATGCACTCGGCGAGCTAACAAAGCTTTCACTTTAACATCCCTTACAAATGTACTGCACCAAATTTGATGAGAAGGATTTTTTTGTAAACGAATCTAAGGTAACCCAGTACAACACTTGATTTTGGGACTCAATTCTGAGAACTGCACGTGAAAGTAGCCCCAAAAAGAAGAAACTCTGCATCATTCGTTTTGTCAAGTTACATGTCATAATAATTAAATATCGATTTGAAGTTAGTAATTATCGTATAAGGGAATTTGTCGCGTTTTAGGTTCTTTTGTTTGAAAAAACATAAATACTATATGATGGCATATGATTATCATAAGTAATATTCCACGTAAATCATACGCAACGGAGTCCAACAGTTTTATTGTAACTGCTACAAAAAAGCACAGTTAAAAATCAGGAAACGTTATATGTGAAAAATCCCCATAAATTTTGGGGAGTAATTCTTTAATTTTAGGTAAAATTTTGTTTTTTTGACTTTGGCTCATTTTTCATATGCAAAATGACCCAAATTTGCAGGTATGAAAAATACCCCAATTTTTTCCATATAATAAAAAAGCATGGTGCAGATGATAGAGAAAGGGGGGGGGGGTCGTGCCCCCACCGCATTCGTCTTTAAATAATGCTAGTTTTGTTTTGAAGATTATTTTTTTAGGGTATTTTTCATAAAATTTGTAGGATATTTTTCATAATTCATATTTGGGGAAAATTTCGTTCTAGAGTTTTGGGTAATTTTTCTTTTTTTTCGGCCATTTATATTTTGGGGCATTTTCGTTTCTTTTTTGGGGCATTTTTCATAGAGCCCAATAAAGATAGCTAACTTACATAAGTGGCCAATTACAACTAACGAACGTGGTTCATAAGTTTGAGGCCTGAAGTACTAAAGAATTCCACAAGATTCGGTCTTGTGCGTGTGTTCTCCAGTTAGTCCTACCAGATGATGGCGCATCGCCTACCACTTGGTCCTTCCAACGGAGTTTGGGTCTCCCTGCTCTGCGCCGTCCTTCAGGTTCGCCTTCAAACACCTTTCTCGCTGGACCATTTACATCCATCCTGGCAACATGACCCAGCCATCGTAGTCGTTGCATTCTGACTCTTTTAGCTACGTCGATGTCGTGGTAAAGCTCATACAGCTCATGGTTCATCCGATGGCGAATCTCGCCGTCGACACAGATAGGTCCATAAATTTTTCGGAGTACTTTTCTCTCGAATACTCCCAAGTTTTGTATGTCCGTTGTCGTAAGCACCCATGATTCGGCAGCATACAAAAGAACGGGTAAGATTAGCACCTGGTAAAGCTGTTTCTATCGCCCTGCCTGAGACCTCTTTCGGTGTTGAATGGTTCAGACTGATCTTTACCAATCTTAACAGAGGATTTGGTGTTGTCTAAGGTACATTTGCAAAGTCGAATCAGCTTTGCAGGAATACCAAACTCAGACATGGTCTCATAAAGCCTATTCCTTATCGGAGAGTTGAAGGCAGCTTTGTAGTCGACAAAGAGGTGGAAGGTGTCGATCTTCTTTTCATGGGTTTTTTCCAGGATCTGTCGTAAGGTGAATATTTGATCCGTCGTAGATTTGCCAGGTCTAAAGCCGCACTGATATGGTCCAATTAGTTTTTCTACAATTGGCTTTAGACGTTCACACAATATGCTTGAAAGGACCTTGTACGCAATTGGTAATAGGCTTATTCCACGATAGTTCTTACATTCACTACGATCTCCTTTCTTGTATATGGGACATAACAGACTGAGACTCCAATCCCCGGGCATGCTCTCCTCTTGCCAGATGTTCTCCATGAGCTGATGCATGCTCCTAATCAGCTCCTCCCCGCCAGCCTTAAACAATTCAGCAGGGAGACCATCGGCTCCAGCAGCTTTGTTGTTTTTAAGGCGGGAGATGGCCATACGTATCTCGCTCTGGCTCGGAGGTGGACAGTTAATACCATCGTCGTGGATTGGAGCAGGGTCTTCTGGAGTGGTGTCAGTATCCAGTAAATTTTTAAAGTGATCTCTCCATATCTTCAGAACGTTATCCGGGTCCGTCACTAGCTGACCATCGCTGTCCTTGCAGGAGGGCAACCCTGTTCCACGCATTCTCGCTTTAACTCTCTTGTAGAATTTTCGGGCTTCCCCTCTACTTCGGAGCAACTCAGTGCACTCATCCTGCCTCTTCTTCAGCTCCTTCTTTTTTCTTCTAAAAAGTCGAGTTGCCTCTCGTCTCTTCTCCCTGTGCCGTTCACGAACAGCTCGCGTTGCCATTGGCTGCAGTTTTGCCCTGTATGCAGCATCCGTCTCTCTCAGGCATCTTCTTGAGACGGCTTTGAGTACCCAAGTACGCTTCTCGCAGTCCGTTCTATGGAGTTGGCTATATATTGCCACTGCGAGGTTATATTATCAGGGGTTGGAGCATTCCGCAGCAGTTGAGTTAGGTGGTTGGTGTAGGCGTCCGCAACCTCTGTGGTCCGCAGTTTACCGATGTCCAGCTTTCGTTGTGCCTGGTTACGTACGTTTTTCGACATGCTTAGCCAAGTGCGTACCTTAACTGCGGTAAGGAAGTGATCGGAGTCAATGTTCGCACCCCTGATCACTCGTACGTCCAGAACACTCGATGCGTGCCTTCCATTGACTACCACGTGATCTATCTGATTCCTCGTAAAATTATCTGGAGATAACCATGTTGCCTTCTCCCTGTCTATTTTAGCATTAAAATCGCCTGGTACAATTTTAATGTCATGGCTGGGGCTACGGTCATATACATTTTCTAGGCTCTCGTAGAACTCGTCTTTGTCCTCATCGCTTTTCTCTTCCGTCGGAGCATGGGCACTAGGTTGATTCTTATTTGGCAAAAAAAAAATGTTTTTGGAATTTTTCATGGGCCAAGTTAAAATTTTATTAAGACGTACAAAAAAACTCTATGTGAATTTTTTTAATTTTTTTCTTAAAGGTTAAGGGGTCGCTACCGGGGTTCGAAATTCAAAATTTTACCGTCATCCTGAGGGATAAGCCGAATAACTCGAGTAAACCTTAACTGATCCTTATGAAAATTTTTCAGTATTCATATTTTCCATAACGAAGTAATGGAATTGTAAATGGGCAGAATTGCCCCACCCCTTCTGGTACCTCCCATACAAAATTACCTATTTTTTGATAATTAATATTTCTCCCATAACTTTCAAACGGACAGCTGGATGGCATTTAAACTTGGTCAGTTTAATGACCTTGTAATAACAGATAAACCACCAGAAAATCAAAACCTTTGTCACACCCCTTCTGGTACCTCCCATACAAATGACCGAATTAACCCCCATATTTTTACCTACATATCTTTTTAGTAAAAATACTGAATTCGATAAAATTTTGTGTGAGATGAACACATGCAAAAATTTGACTCGTGAGTGAATATGGACTATATCGGCCAACCCCTTCTGGTACCTCCCATACAAAATTACCTATTTTTAGACAAATTATTTTTTACCAATAATTTCCAAACAGACAGCTGGATGGCATTTAAACTTGGTCAATTTTATGACCTTGTAATAACAGATAAACTCCCAGAAAATCAAAAGCTTTGTCACACCCCTTCTGGTACCTCCCATACAAATGACCGAATTCACCCTGATAGTTTTACATAGATATGCTACTTATTTTTGATTTTTTCATAGGTTAACTTAAAATGTTATTAAGAAGTACAAAAGAACTCGCTTCAGTGCCCTGAAATCCATGCGCAGTTTTAAACGTAGAAGTCATATAATATGACTTACGCATGGTATTTCGGGACTTCCCCGAAATATCAAACAGCAACCATACCATTACAAAAAAAAACATAAAGAATTCTGCGGATGCTATTTGTTTTGCCGAAAATCAGCTTAAAGAGTTTCAGCCACGAGGTGACTACAAAGAGCTACTTAAGCTGACAATAATATTCTGCGGAGGTGTTCCAAAAACACCAATATTCTTCAGAGCACCAGCAAGTCTTCACCGTGCTAGATGGATGGCTAAGGAAATATATTCCATAAAAATATATTTATTCAGAGAGCAGTTCAAGCTAAAGGAAAGCAAATTATGTGAAATACAGGATGTTTGCATTTTTATAATTAATATTTACCTTAAATATTGGTTTGAATCCACTTCTGGACCTCCTGCTTCAAGAAATGACCTCCAGTTATTAAAAGACTTGAAGTCTTATGCAACAATTAATAAAGAGATAGCGGCAATAGCCTTAAACAAAATTCTCATCTCTGGTATTTGTCGGAAGAGCTAGATGGATTTGCTTTTTTATGACAAAGTTTCTCATGAAATTAACAAGAAGATGGTAAATGCTTTAAACATAGAAGGAGTAGATAATCCAGAAAAACGAGTTACAGTAGATGAAAACCTACTACATTCTAAAAGTCTTGAGCATGTTGTATCCAACAATACTCTTAAATTTTTCAGCAGAACGGGTATTATATCGGGTTTACTAAAAAAAATGTTGAAGATTGTTGCAGACCTTAATTTAAGTAAAGAATTAGTTCGGTCTATGAGGGTTTTTAACGATATTGTCGAACGCGAAGTGGCCTTGATGCAGGAATACAATAAATTGCATACACATAATGAAGAACAGAAGCAGTTTCTATCATTATTGGTGAAAGAATTTAGAAAAAAAATATTCAGATCCAAAAAAATCTACCATGTGTAATTAATAATATATTTTACAATATTTTAAAATTTAAAGAAAATTGTAAGCAGTAAATGCAGTTGTTTATAATTATATTTTTTAATGTTAAGTTTTTCATGCAATGAATTGATGTTTAATATTAAATTTTTATTTTAATATTTTTTTTTAACTGTTTAATTTAATTTTTATTTTTGAAATGTATCTTTTTAAATAATAACACAACAAAAACTGATGAACAATTTGAAATAAATTATTTCTTATTAACTGTACTGTAAAAATTCCTAAGTTGGACTGCAAATTAGTGGAATGGGGCAAGACAATAGCGTTCCATTATCTACGTTGAATATCATATAACATTAATTAAACTAGATTTATATTTAAGATGAGCATTAGTAAAATTACAATAAGGGTATATCTTTACCAAAATATAAATGAATTCAGATTACTTACAAAAAAATGTATGTAAAAATATGGGGGTAAATTCGGTCATTTGTATGGGAGGTACCAGAAGGGGTGTGACAAAGTTTTTGATTATCTGGGGGTTTATCTGTTATTACAAGGTCATTAAACTGACCAAGTTTAAATGCCATCCAGCTGTCCGTTTGAAAGTTATGGGAGAAATATTAATTATCAAAAAATAGGTAATTTTGTATGGGAGGTACCAGAAGGGGTGGGGCAATTCTGCCCATTTACAATTCCATTACTTCGTTATGGAAAATATTAATACTGAAAAATTTTCATAAGAATCAGTTAAGGTTTATTCCAGTTATTCGGCTTATCCCTCAGGATGACGGTAAAATTTTGAATTTTGAACCCCGGTAGCGACCCCTAAACCTTTAAGAAAAAAATTAAAAAAATTCACATAGAGTTTTTATGTACGTCTTAATAAAATTTTAACTTGGCCCATGAAAAATTCCAAAAACATTTTTCAAGACTCACCCTAATGGGCACATATAAGTGTTATGTGGATAAACTTAGTTTTGACTCTTATGGTGGCTATACGTTCACACACCGGGTTGAACCTTGAGACTAGGTGTCGCAGTCTCTTGCCAACCACAAATCCACAACCAAACTCGTGCTTGTCCGCATGGCCACTATAGTAGATGTCGCATGTCTTCTTGCGCGAGCACCAGCGTCCCGTCCACCGGATTTCCTGTAAAGCGGTTATGTCATCCGGGACCGGCCGTGGCATAGTGGTTAGAACACGCGACTACCATGCGGGAGATCGCAGGTTCAAACCTGGCTCCAGTCATCTTAAAAGAAAAAAAAATAAATAAAAATTTTCTTTCATTGTCGGCTCCCCTCGAATGTTGCAACTTCGCAGTATTAAGCGTCGATTCAATCGAAGTGTCTAGTAAGAGCTTCTCAAACAGTGACGTTCGCATTCGTCGATAAACAAGTAGGTGCTGTTAGTTATGAATCAAAAAATAGAAAGCATGTTAATTCACAACAACGCGATGCAAAGGGACATTAAGTTTTTAAGTTTAAGGTTATATCAGCCTTGTATTTTTCGAGGACTTCCGCCAGTTGGATGGAGGCACCTGGTCTATACAGTGTTCTAACATTTCAGGTGCATATCCTCAAATCATGGTCCCTTATTCGTTTGCGGTGGTCGTCAACATTTTGGGGGGTCCGTTTTATTCTTATCTTACTTCTTTTCATTGCAATAGGTTATACGTCAGTGGCGGGTTGCAAGCCCAGCGCACCACGTCGCAGATTTCTCCTCCTGCCAGGATTTTATTGCAGCCGCCCATTCTGGGTCAGACGCTGACCAGGGTACCGCTCACTCTGAGCTGACGTGCCTGGGTTTTAGGTTTCGCCCCTCACAGTTAGCCGTGCTCTGACGGGTGTCAGAAGCACGTTTCCAGGCGTCGCCACGTGGAGGTACTCCGTTCGCAGTAGTACCACGAATACGGAGATCTGTGAGTAGACTTGAAGTGCAATTGGCAAGGATCACTTTGGGTTTGCCAAGTTAAACCGATCAGAAGCTTTACCTTGCATCACACTCCCGACGCCCAATACTGCGGCAAAAGCCGCGGAAACAGTCTGATAGACATGTTTTAATCGACTCAGAAACGACGTCCTTTCTCGGCGTTAGAAATGGAAGAAAAAACCGAGTATACCCCTTTGGTCCGGGAGTGAACGAGGTGTAGGGTATAAATATAATTAAAATTTGTGTCGGAAATTAAGGGAGATGATTGAAAAATATTCTGTGTACAGTGTAACGTCTTCACACAGTATACTGCAAAAACAAGTATGAGTTGTTGAGGAGAAATAAAATTCGGTATCAATTACCTTTTTTATGAAATTAGGAAGTTTCTACAGTTTCATAAAAATCGGTTAAGAATCATATAGCAATATGTTTTTTTTCACATATTATTTTCATGGAATTTCGTTTCTGACATTAAATCACAATTTTTAGTAATTTTGTATGGCTTAGATAGGAGCCTCCGATTTGAGAGTAGAATCTTGCGTACAGAATGTCAGCTATATACCGCTTAAAATACGGCTGCAATCGCAGGGACATATCCCAAATTGGGAGAGTTTGTATGAGAGGTGAGAGTAGTTTTTGACCGATCGGTCTTATCTTAATACTCAACCTTCAGCTTGATTGCTCTAAAACTACGAATGTAATCGCAGGGACATATCCCAAAAAGGGGGAGGTTGTATGTGAGGGGGAGTAGTTTTTGACCGATCGGGCTCATCTTAGAACTCAACCTACATTTAGAGCAGCAAAGCTTACATAATTGATTGCTCTTTAACTACTGCTGTAATCGCGGGGACTGACATACGGACATCCCCAAAAAATGGGATTTATTATGGGAGGTGGGAGTTGTTTTTGACCGAACGGTCTCATCTTACTACTCAACCTCCGCTTAGTGTGGGGAAGTTTGCGTACAAAATTTCAGCTTCATTGCCTTTACACCACGGCTGTAATCGCAGGGACAGACCCCAAAAAGGGGTAGTTTGTATAGGAGGTGGGAGTAGTTTTTGACCGATCGGGCTCATTTTAGAACTTTACCTCCGCTTAGAGGATAGAAGCTTGCATTCCAACTATTTTTGTAATCGCGAGGACAGACAGATAGACGGACAGACGGTCATCTTTAAATCGACTCAGATTTTGATGCTGATCATTAATATATACATATATATTGTCATACCTTCCACGCCCCCTTATGGGCATTACAAATGGAAGAACAAAAATAATATAATCTTCACACTGTTCATGCGCGTGGTGAAGGGTATAAAAACATACTGTAACATCAATGCAAATAAAACCTTTATAACTCTAGAGACCATACAAAAATATTTCAGAAATACAAAGATTCTCCAAAGTAAACATAAAAGCTCGGCTGAAGTGCAGAATATTGGGCGGGAGCCCGATTAAAAAAAAAATATGCCATTGTCTTCGTCTTGGTCCCCAAACATCGGAATGGTAGGTCAAAGTTGGCGCTCAGGCCCATGGAGCCCGGGGGGGTCAAAAAAGGGGCCCCTTTCGGTTCTATGATGACCCCCATGTGCGGGTACTCAAATGAAAGATATTTTCGAGACGAATCTAACGATTGCGGGATATACCAAAAAAAATTAGAAAAAATGTGAAAAAATCTTGGAAAAAGTTAGAAAAATTTAATTAGTTTCTTGTCCACACAAGGGGGGTTATCATAGAACCCCAGGGCCCCGTGGGCCTTAGCGCCAACTTTGACCTTGATTTTCGTGTTTTAGGGCGTATTTGGGGGGGAGTGGTCCACTTTCTGCACTTTTGCCGAAAGCTCGAAATGTTGGCCGAGCCGTGTAGTTTCTCCAACATTTTTTATCGCAATTAAGCTTTAACCTATTTTTTTATTACACTGTGAAACATTTTCGGGGCCACTGTCTGGGGGGTGAGAAATTTCAACTCAAGGTAAAGGTACAGTAATACCCCCAAATGGTTTGGCTTTTCTTTATGTTTGTTCCCTTTGTTATTCAGCGGTAACCCAAGAACCAGTTATGATTTCTCATTTCATTCTTTACCAGAATTGTAGTCTTTGCAACGATTTAAACAGGACAACAAATAACATCCAAAATCCACCAGTGAAAACAAATTGCAATGACACAAGCCTATATCATGATTTCAACTATTTCGATAGATTTAATAAGAGGACAGAAGAGCTCATCATCCTTCTGAACGCGTTTTTGTCAATAAATCCTACTTCCACAATTAGTGAGCGCGTCTTTTTTCTGTAGTACAGAACACAATTTTTCTTATAGAATTTTTATATCCACATTTCTTAGCAGGAAATATACATTTCGTTTAGTGCTGAAATTGCAAAAGGCTGCATATTTACGTTATAACTGCAAAACGTCCAAAACAAACAAAAAAAATTTTCGGTCTTCTCATAACTTTACCTACATTAAATATTTTAATGAACATAATATTAATCGAACCATAAAATACCTAAAAATACTTAATAAACCCAGATATATTTTATTATGAAACCTAGTCGAAGTGCAACAGAAAAAAAGAATACGTACAAATTCTCCTCGATTTGGAAAAATGTATATGTATTTATTTATATTTAAATATTTTGCTATAACATCGAGCATATCCGAGCATACACATGAATCAAACTCTATCTCTGTTTTAATAGCAGATAACAACAAATTCATAATACTCGTACTAATAAAACAGATACGATTTTAAACCGAAACAAATATGTGAAATGTGCGGGCAATAAAATCAAATTCAGACTAATTGCTATGATCAGACACAGTTATAATAAATTTTAGATTTATATTTTTTTTTTTGGTATTTTTTTTTCTTATTGCTGTTTTCGTGTAATTCCATTGCGTTATTGTTGATGTTAATAACTGCGATAATGGTAAGGCACAGTGGTTTAGCGTAATATATCAGCAAACAAAATATGTAGAGGAAATTTTTAACTATATTTATGGAATTCTTTATATAACTCCAAAAACGTTAAAAATTTTCAAAAATTAGAGAAGATATTATATAGTTATGTGGATAGTATATTTACAAAAATGTGTTGTGTATAACTTTTGCCTGAGCGTCACAATTTGCACTAGTATAAAATGTAATTACTACTACACACTAGTTGATACTTAAAAGATAACAATTTTTTTAACTTCGAACAAAAATTAATATTTCGGATATCTGCTCAGTAAAATCCAAACAATTTTTTAATCAGTTAGAAATAAACAAACCCAAAAATGGTTTCAGTCCCGAACAGAGTTTTTTAATTCGGCACAATAGATGCAATAGAAAGCATGAGAAAAAATTATAAAAAATTATTCCGAACACTAAAAAAATCAAAACAAAAGTTAAAATTATCAAAAATTATTTCAGTTTTATTTTTATTTATTCATTTACATTACATTATACTTATATTAATATAAGAATAATATTATAAAAAATATAGCAAAAACTGACGGCTAAGGCCATCGGCTAAACATGTTTCAGTTTTTTTGTACATTTTTAATCCTTTGGGGTAAAAAAAAATTCTGAAAAAAGATCGTTTAACAATCTATATATATAAAAATGGTGGCAAAAATGTATAGTAATTCATCAATAGAGAACGGCTGGGCCGATTTTGCTCAAACTTTTTTTAAGTTGTTCGTTTTTGTCAGGAGAAGGTTTATGTGAAAGAAAATTTTGGGAAAATCTTCCGGAAAAGTCGCAAAATTGGAAAAATCGAAAATTGCCTTTTTGTATGGAATTTTGTGTGCAATTGTTACAGAATGGCTTTTCGAATGGAAAAAAGGAAAATTTTTGTTGAAAAATGCGGAAAATTCCGGAAAAATTCAAAAAGTTTGAATTTGTTTTTTCGGCAAAATTTTCCATATCGTATGATTTGAAAATTTTGGACGATGTAACAGTGTAATTATTCCGAAATGACTTTTCGAATGAAAAAATAGAAAAATTTTTGGTGGAAAACTCGGAAAATTCAGGAAAATTTGGACTTTTTCGGAACATTTTGTACAGCAAATTTTTGTATTACATTTTGTGTGTAATTTTTCCGTTGTGGCTTTTCAGTTGCAAAAATAGAAAATTTTGGTTGGAAAATTATGGAAAAATTCCAAAAATTTAAATTTTACATTTTATTGTGTTTCGATAATTTTGAATGATGTAAATGTGAAAAATTTCGAATAATCATTTCGAAATGGTTTTTCGTATGGAAAAATAGAAAAATTCTTGGTGGAAATCTCGGAAAATTTCAGAAAAATCTCGAAAATTTTGGATTTTTTCGAAGAAATTTTTCATTGTATCGCTTGATTTGATGATTTTAGACGATTTAAGGATGGAAAATTCGTTTTGATGTTTGAAAAAATTTCGGAATATTGTGAAATTTAGTATGTTAAAAGATTAAACGCGAAATCATTATCAGAGCAGACAAAAGACCCTTTGGATGCCATGTAAGACAATTCAATGCTCCCACTATAAATGAAGTCGCAGTGGTGACTGTTGGGGAGAATGTGGAATCACACGGTATTGTTCTCAAGCTTTGGGATGGTGGAAAAGTTAGGCACGTGTACGAGACTCATCAGTCATTTGATTCAATTCAATACCCGTTGATGTTCTGTGTTGGAAAGGATGGCTATCACCTCAATTTAAAGATGGTCAATAGTACGAAAGGTTTGTTACAAGTCATCAGTTCTTTTTCATTATCCCTTTAAGTTCGAATTCGTATTTCAGGAGAAGAAACGAATAAAATGTTTAGCTCACAAGATGTTGACAATCATATCGCCTATTATTTCAACAGTACTGCGTTGACATGAACGTCAAGGTCGAAACGCCACACATCGAGAATCTCGCAAACAACTCTTTCTGCTCCAGCTAATCAAATTCGTACATTGTTTGCGATCATCATAGCCACGTTGCGCATTGTGGGTCAAATAAAAGAACGAAATGGCTGACGACATTTGCGCAGAATTCGCACGACAACATCCAATTCCGATCTTGAAATTATCTTCTGATCAAAGAAATGTGCGTGCTTATGTGCGGCAGTCTACTGTCGAAATTTGGAATACCAGCGCCAAATCGTTCGATGCATGATGCATTCAATCGCGAATTGCAAGACTTTGATCGAGTTGAGCTGACTGAAAGAGTCCCAACAATTGTGCCGCCCTTAAATGCCGAGCAAACGAACGTGTACGATTCGCAGATGAAGGTTGTTGACGATGGAACGGGAGACATTTACTTTCTCGATGATCCCGGTGGGACAGGCAAGATATTCATAATTTCATTGATTCTGGCAACAATTCGGTCAAGATCGCAATTAAGTTAGCTGTTGTATTCTCTGATATTGCTTCCATATTGTGAAAAGGCGGTCGAACTGCACATTCCGCTTTCTTCTCACGGTTGACAAGCCAACGTGTAGCGAAATTGTTGCGAGAATGCTAAATCATTATTTGGAATGAATGCACGATAGCGCATAAACGAGCTTTGAAGACAGATGACCGAACGATGAATAATTTTCGATGTGATTTAACGAGAATGAGGCGACCAACTATTCGACAGAAGTTTTGAACTCTCTAGATGTGCTAAAAACTTCGACGCATAATTTGCAGCTGAAGGTGGGATCGATCTTGACCATTTTGAGGAATCTAAATCATCCGAAATTGTAATTAAATTGACGATCAAAGGGCAAATTCAAAGGAGAGAAAGTTCTTATCCCTCGAATTCCTATTATTCCAACCGATCTTTCCTTCCAATTCAAGCGAATTCAACTCCCCATTCGATTGGTATTTGCGATAACAATCAATAAATCGTAAGATCAATCGATGGAAATTTGTGGAATCAACTTGAATTTCCCTGCTTTTCACTCGGTCAGCTGTGCGTCGTCTGTTTGTCGGAAACAAATCGATAAACATTGTATATCAGATCGCTCTTCACATATTTCGATTAAATTCAAGTAAATTAGATTAAAACTTGAACTATCTGTGTTTTACTATTATATGAAGGCGTTACCTTAGGAGCGAGACAACCTTTGCCGTGTCCAAAGTTGTATGGCAAAACAACGTTTGCCGGGTCAGCTAGTATATTGTAGTTATGACAGTTATATAAATTTGTTCTCCATTGTTTCCCTTCCGATACCACTGTTGCCACTGCATCTGAAACGAACGGACCTTAACTTACGATACTGTTAAATGGCTGGAACTGGAGCTGGAGCGTGGAGGTCTTCTTCCACATATGAATTGTATCAATAAAAGCAAACCAACTAAAATAACACACACAAAAAAACCCCAACTCGATAACAGCAACAACAACAACAACTCCCCACAAACAAATTCATGCAACAAATATGAAATTAGTTAGTTCGCAGCGTTGTTGCATCGAGCATTCGAGCTTTCTCTCTCTCTCGTTCTGGCTGACTGTTCTATATCAATTTGAAACGATCATGGAATTATGGTTTATAACAAAATGTGCATATACGCTCGCACAAAAATTGGTTATAAAAACAATCATAATTTATGGCATTTAGCTGGATTTTTTTGTTCTTCGTTGCTCTCTGGATATCTTGTGATGAGGATGGCGGCGATGGTGGTAGTGGAGTGCGTGTAAACGTTTTTTTTTTTGTGAAACAGCAGAAAAATGTGAAAAACGTTTTGTATTAAAGGCGTAAATGTGGTTGCCGTGATAAAAGTGTTAGTGTTTAGTTTTTATTTGGAGTCTACTATAAAAGCAGCCATATGAAATTGTGTTAATATGTGTTTTTAGGTAACAATAGAAATTGAGGAATTTTTGAATGGTAGGGATTGGAAGGTTGTTGAAACTTAGTGAAATTAGAGGTGTTTTTTCCTATGACAGTATTCGTTGATATGCGGCGTTGAAGGTCAATGTGCGAATATCGTAAATTTCGTTGTTATACACGTATAAAAGGCAGCGTATCATTTAGTAATGAAATATATCCTGGCAATGCACAAGGACAAATGCTATCATAAAGAGTGATTCACAGAAGTTTATATTTCAAATCAGTGCCAGGCAAAATCGACCGCACGCACACACAAATCTTTTGTGTATGTGAAGTAGTGTTGCTTTTTTAACGCTTAAGCAGAGACTGGCCGTAGACTGCTTTGAATAAAACATAGCTTCGTGTGAATTTCCGATTGTGTCTGCGTAAAAAATACGATTATTGCCGGTCTCGCGAGGGTATGGGTTGCCTGGTACTGTTTTTAATATTTGGCTAAAATGGCCGCTACTTAATAAGTTAAAGAATTTTATAAAATTTTGTGCTTAATTCCCAATTTTATATTTTAGTATTTGGCTAAAATGGCCGCTACTTAATAAGTTAAAGAATTTTATATAATATTGTGCTTAATTCCAAATTTTATATTTTATTCGAAATTATTACACAGTACAAAATATTTTAGCTCATTGCTTTGGGACTCAATTCTAAGAACTACACCTGGAAGTAGCCCCAAAAAGACGAAGTTCTGCATCATTCGTTTTGTTGTTACACGAATGATAATTTAACATCGATTTGACGTAATTAAGTATCGTATAGGGGAGCACTAGTCGGATTTAGCTGAAACAAATTTAAAAAAATAAGAAATACAATTCCTTTAATCCGTTTATATAACGTTTCCCTACATAAGCAACAGTTTCACTTTTCACAATTCACATTCATCAAATGATTTTGAACTGGGTTTATTTTGTAGCAGTTACAATAAAACTGTTGTACTCCGTGGTGTATGATTTAAGTGGAATATTACTTATGATAATCATAGGACACCATATAGTATTTATGTTATGTCAAAGAAAAGAGCCTAAAACGTGACAAATTTCCTTATACGATACTTTCTAACTTCAAATCGATATAAAATTAGTATGGCATGTAACTTTGCAAAATTAATGATGCAGAACTTCTACTTTTTGGGACTACTTTCGGGTGCAGTTCTCAGAATTGAGTCCCAAAATCATGTGTCCTTTACTTTACTGACTCAACTTTGAATATTATTGTCAAAGATGTCAGCAAATAAAATTTACAAAAATTATGAATTTAAAAAAAAAACTCTCTAGTCCTTGCTCTTTGTTTCAACAACGATACTTTTCGGCAATAAATAAAAGTAATTTTTGGTGCAATAAAGGTACACTGTGGTTCAATTATTCGTTTTTTACAAGAGAAGTACTTTTCAATACACTAAATTCTACTTTTTGGTAACAATAAAGTACTTTTTGATACCATAAATGTTCTTTTTTTACAATAAATGTACTTTTTTGTACAACAAAAACACTTTTTGGCACAATAAAGTGTACATTTTGGTACAATAAATGTACCTTCTGTTACAATAAACTGTACTTTTTAGTACAATAAAAAATAAAATGTACTTTTCGGTATCGGATATTACCTGTATTTCACGCCCTTTTCTGCTACTGATTAAGAAAAAAAATTTCGTCTGCAAATTTGAGCCTGAATTGCCGAGTACTATCTGTGTACAAAATTGTATCTCTCTGGGGCCTAAATACAGTTTGGCCGCGCCCCATCCGCCCACTGATCCAAAATTTAAATATCATCTGCATATTGATATTCGTGAGAGATCAGTGGTCCCGCCCACTGATTTAAAATAAAAATTTCGTCTGCATATTGATATTCGTGCTATTCGTACTATTTATGTGTCAAATTGTATCTTTAAAAAAGTTTTGCCACGCTCACTATGCCCATTGGCTGCAAAATTAAAATTTCGTCTGCATATTCATATTCGTGTAGCCGAGTACCATCTGGGTATCAAATTTTATCTCCCTAGCCGTAAAAAAAGTTTGGCCACTCCTACTATGTCCACTGATCGAAAATAAAAATTTCGTCTGCATATTCATACCCGCGTTGTCGGGAACTGTCTGGGTACCAAATTGTATCTCTCTGGGGCTTAAATACAGTTTGGCCACGCCCCATTCGCCCACTGACTGAAAATTAAAATTTCGTTTACATATTAATATACGTGTAGCCGAGGTCTGTTTGTGTGCCAAATTGTATCTCTCTAGCTCTACACTAAATTATGCCCCGAGCACTATGCCCATTCGCTGCAACATCAAAATTTCGTCTGCATATTCATATTCGTGTAGCCGAGTACCATCTGGGTATCAAATTGTATCTCTCTAGCTCTACACTAAATTATGCCCCGAGCACTATGCCCATTCGCTGCAACATCAAAATTTCGTCTGCATTTTCATATTCGTGTAGCCGAGTACCATCTGGGTATAAAATTTCATCTCTCTAGCTCCAAAATAAGTTTTGCCACGCCTACTTCGATCATATGGTCAAAAACATAAAACACAGTAAGAAAGTTTCAGCCGGGCAACCCGACGGACACATACCCTCACCCCCAGTAAAACATAAAATTTTCTATTATATTAATATTACTAGCTGACCCGGCAAACGTTGTTCTGCCATACAATTTCGGACCCGGCAAACTTCGTCTCGCTCCTATGCTAAAGCCTTCATATAAGCTCTAGGGTTATATTAAAACACAGATAGTTCAGATTTTAATTTAATTTAGTTAAATTTAATTTAAATCAGTGAAGATCGATCTGATAAACAATGTTTTTCGAATGAAGGCGGTTTGCCGACACGCGAAAGTACAGCTGACCGTGCGAAATCACGACACTTCGAGGTTGATCTCCCAACATTCCAACGAAGCGGTTTGCGATTTATTGATTGTCATTATGAGGAATTAAATTAGCTAGAATTGGAAGGGACGGTCGGTTGGAATAATATGAATTCGTGGAATAAGGACTTTCTCTCCTTTAAATTTGCCCTTGATGATCGTCGCTTTAATCACATTGTTTATCAGTTTCTTGAAAGACAACCGAGTACCGTCGAACAATTTCGGATGATTCAAATTTCGCAACATGATTATGATTCTGTCGGATAGTTGGACGCCTCATTCTCGTCGGTCACGAACGATTTAACGCTGGTATTCCCAATTTCGTTAATTTCAAAATTCGATGTTGTCGTGCGAGCTCTGTGCAAACTGTCGTCAGATTTCTCGTTCTTGTATTTGTCCCACAATGCTCTCGGTTTCGACGGTTGGCACGTGACTATGATGATCGCAAACAATATACGAATTTGATTCGCTGGAGCAGAAACAGTTGCCTCGGCGAGCGTTGAGTTCCAATGCGTATCGTTTTCGAGCAAATGCAAACGTTTTCAAGCTTCTCGCAATGTGGCAACTGATTAAAACGAATAAAATTGAGACGCTCAGTTTCGACCTTGACGTACATGTCAACGCTGTACTGTTGAAATAACCTGCGATATCTTTACAGACGATTGTCACCATCTTGCCGAATCATCAATCGATAGCCATACAAATCCATTAAGCTATCCTTTTAATTCGTTGCTTCTCCTGAAATACGAATTCGAACTTATATGGAAAATAAAGAGAAGTGATGACTTGTAAACAAACATTTCGTTGTATTGACCATCTTTAAATTGAGATGATAGCCATCCTCTCCACGGCAGAACATCAACAGGTGTGTCCACAATCCTGACGCTTGAGAACAATTTCTCCCCAACAATTACCACTGCGACTTCATTATTAGTGGGAGCATTGAATTGTCTTCCATGGCCTCCAGAGGTTCATTCGTCTGCTCTGATAAAGTTTTGTGGTCGTCAAAATGCATCGTATCCAATGCGGTTTTGAACAATCTGACCAATGCGTTATGCTAATGCAGAAGATTTGCAATTGATCGATCATTTCGAGTTTAATCGCAGTAAAAATTGTACAACGTTGATCTAATACAATTGCCAAATCACCAACGAAATATATCTGAAGGAACTTATGATCTTCGTTTGATGGTGGTAACAAAGCTCCCGCTCGATGGTGTATTTGCCCTTCAATCTGAATATTTAAAAGCAAGTTAAAAAACACAAAATCTGACTTTTTCGAAAACATCCGAACGTTGAGTAAACGCTAGCTTAGTTAACACTTTGCTAAAGATATTCCTAGAATAGTTAATTTTAAAAAATATTATTCCTTCGTAATTTTTTAAAAAAGCAACGAAAATAAATGCAAAAAAAAAGTGACAAAGATTTAATTTTGTTACTTTTTAGAATAAGCGACGAAGACATAAAATTATTTGAAATTTACTATTCTTGTCGTACTGAGCTAAGGTTTTACCCAGCTCCAGTAATACTATCAGACACGCATAACTACGTTTGTGTGGTTTTTCACTGTTCCACTGTGAAATGAGACGCCATTACCTTATAACTCGGATTGTAACCGGGTTAATCAACAACTTCGGCTTCAAATGACGTAATTTGAAAGCATCTGTTATATTTTTGTGTCACGCAAAACGTCTTTTAACATAATAAATTTCATAGTAATCCGAAACTTTCCACGCATCATAACGAATTTTCCACTTTTAAATCAACTGTATTCATAAAGTTTTTTTTTCTAGTTTTACCGGAATTTTCCGAGTTTTCCACCAAAAATGTTTCTATTTTTCCATTTGAAAAGTCATTTAGGAATAATTATCTGACATTTTTCACATTAACATCGTCCAAAATTATCAAACTAAACGTTAAAATGCAAAATTTCGTCGAAAAATATCCAAGTTTTCGAGTTTTTCCGGAATTTTCCGAGTTTTCCACCAAGAATTTTTCCATTCGAAAGTCATTCCGGAATAATTATCCGAAATTTTTCACAGTTACATCGTCCAAAATTTAATCGAAAAAAAAATATTTTTTTTTAAATTTTTCCGGAATTTTCCGAATTTTTCCACAAAAATTTTCTATTTTTCTATTCGAAAGTCCATTCCGTATCAATTGCATACAAAATTCCGTACAAATTTTTTCCGTACAGGCAATTTTCGATTTTTCAAATTTTCCGACTTTTCCGGAGGATTTTCCAAAAATTTTCTTTCGTAAAAACCTACTCCTGGCAATTACGAATAACTGAAAAAAAAATTGAGCCAAATCGGTCCAACCGTTCTCGAGTTTTGCGCTTAGCAACACATTTAGCGACTTATTTTTATATTATAGATTACTCGATTTCTAAAGTGGGCGATGTGGTAAATTTGGATGGGATGTACAAGAAGGGGCGCGGCTAGACTTCTAGTTTTTTCTCCAAAACTTTGTTACGTTATAGCTTCACAATATACATAATTTAGGCACGATCATGTCGAGTGTATTGATTTTATTACTCCATCTCCAAAGTGGGCGGATTGGTACATTTGTATGGGAGGTACCAGAAGGGGCGTGGATGGACTTACAGTTTTTTCCCCAAAATTTTATCCTGATTTAGCTTTACAAAACACAAAATTTGGTCACGATCAAGTTGGGTGTATTGATATTGCCACTCCATCTTTAAAGTGGGCGGAATGGTTCATTTGCATGGGAGGTACCAGAAGGGGCGAGACTAGACTTTCAGATTTTTTCTCCAAAACTTTATCTTATTATAGCTTTACGAAATATAGAATTTTGGCACGTTCGCGTTAGGTCTATTAATAATATTAATTGATTTCGCAAGTGGGCGGTACCAGATGGATTTGGATGGTACCAGGTGGGGCGTGGCTAGACTACTAATATTTTTCTCCAAAACTTTAACCTATTATAGCTTAACTAAATAAAGAATTTGGGTAAGATCACGTTGGATTTATTGATATTATTACTCCATCTCTATAGTGAGCGGAAAGGTACATTTCTATGGGAGGTACCAGAAGGGGCGTGGCTAGACTTCCAATTTTTTTTCCAAAGTTACATCCTAATACAGTTTTACTAAATATAGAATTTGAGAACGATCGAGTTGGTTGTATTGATATTATTACTCTATTTCTTAAGTGGACGGAATTGTACAATTGTATGGGTGGTACCAGAAGGGCGTGGCCATGTAGCCCATTTTCAATACCATAATACCATGGCTCAAATGACTTAAAAAGTCATGAATCCAATTTGGTTCAAATAAACTTAAGGTATAAAGTGACTCCTTCTATGTGTTACACATTTGGGTCGTATAAAATGATATATACCCTCGTACATGCAGGGTGTGTGTTGCTTTGTTTACATCAGCTGAAGTTATAATTGGTATCTTATTCACATCCTTGATTTAGTTGCAAATTTTTTTTATAAATATTTCAAGGCACTTACACACTTCTCATGACCTTCGCTCAATCTAAGGGTATCACATCATATCATTGCGGAAATTCTGTTATCGTCTACCTATCCTCCACTTTAAACTTATTTGAAGTAATACTACTCACCTTTATCCTATACATCGTTTCACATCTAATTCAAAGCTCTTCTGCTTATCTTAGAAAATAAATTAGCTCACAGATTACATTAGATATTTTCAATGAAACTTAAAATTTGTTGTTGTTTTTTTATCGAACTTTTTATATATAGTGCCCAAGTAACCCCCATAACATATGATGGGAATTTATTTTGTTTTTTTTTTGGTTTTTGTTTAAGAGCTCACTTTAAACCTCATGTGAATATCATAAGCTTCCATAAATCTTGTATTATGTCACTGAGGACCCTGAAACTATTAGCCACCATTTGTATAAACAAAATCATATTCAAAATCTAGATTAAATTCCCCCGCGCCAAATAAGCCAAGCCATGATTTATAACCGTCATTGATAGAGAGATATACTAGTAGTGAGTGAGCAGCTTATTGTTGGTAGGTCATATCGCTGGCCAATAAACTCGTTCGACGACGACCATTTAAATGTTTAACATTTTGTTTCAACTCCAACATTTATATTGCGTTTAAAGCTTAAATCGCACAACGCATACCGCCGGTAAAATTGATGATATTTATTTAAATGGAAAGCCAGTAAATCCACACCAACTCCCAGATCGCCGCGAGGTACAATACAATACAATACAATTTAAAACACACGTAGAATGCATTTAATTTGCTTCGCCACCATTAAAGATCAATAATAATTTGTTGCGAATGAAACGAAAATGATACAAAGAATTAAAAACAAATTTTTCCTTGTTATTATGGCATGTAATTTGCATAACAATGCGAGACTATGAGTTAAACAGAAATGTCAAAATATAATCGAACTAAATTAAATTATAACAATGTGCGGACTGATCTTGTCACCAAAACGAAAAAAATGCTGGACGGACAGTCTGCCCGCTATAGAGAGCAGCAGCCGGTTTCCTGTATAAGCGGCGGCGGCATCCCTCTAATACAGCGTCAAGTGGTGATCGTACAAGATGTTATGTCGATGATAACAAATTTGATAAAAGATTTATCGTTTTTCAATAATTAAAATTAGTTAAACACAACAAAAACAGTCAAATTTATTTGATTATGCGAATCTAGAGCTGTATGATGTTTGAGGTGCGCTACAGCGGTGATTAAGGTATTTTACGTTTGAATATTTACTGCAAATGAAAAGAAAATCTGTCGAATAGAACGAATCCAAAATACGTTTAAACCAATATTTGTGAATTTTCGTATAGACGTTAAAGTTTACCTTACTGGGAGATCAGTAAGTATAGATCTCCACATATTTTAGAACTTATTTCTAACAATATTAGAGAAAGAGAGAGATTTTAATAAAGCAATTCAAAAGGACGGAGTTACAAACTCATTGGTGAGAAAAGATAAAAAAAACCGGGTTTTGAACCTTAAGTCAAGATTTTGAGGGTGTTAGGAAACTTTGGTATACAGGGTCATGTTGTTCTCGACCAGGCCTACAACATACACTAGGTCACTCCCCAAGTTCCAAATGACTGTCGCATAGTGTTATTCGTCTGAAGCGCAAATAAAATATTGCGCTCTTTATAACATGTGGCATAGAAGTAAAGCTCCATCAATTCCAGGAGACAGGTTCAACAATGAATCAAACACGATCCGGCCTAACTCAATTTTCGAGGGATCCCAATAAAGTAGAGAATGACAGTAGCCGCATGTAGAAAAGAATTTCAGGCGCTTCGACAACAGCTCTTTCTACTGGTCCATATATTAAAGTTTCTGTGCCCCATCCCTGCGCCACCAATCGGTTTTATTAACAGAGACTTTTTCAGCTGGGGCATTTTCATCCATTCGTACAACGTGTCCAAACCAGCAAATTCGGCATATTTCAACGCGCTTGACTACGTCGATGTCGTTGTACAACTCATACAGCTGGTGGTTCATTTGACAACGCTACTCACCGTTAACGACGATGGGTCTAAATATTTTGCAAAGACTCCCAAAATAGATTGATCCGCTTGTATCACTACCCAGGATACTGCGTTGTAGAGCAAGACAGGTAGAATAAGTGTCAGCTAGAGTTGGATCTTTGTTGGTCGTGACTGAGCTTTGTCATTATATCGCCTGCTTTGCGCGTAGTAGCCGCCATTTTATGACCAATACTCGTCTCTTGATTTCCAGGCTAACATCATTTTACTATTTGTTTACAGCGCAGCCAAGGCAGACCAAAAAATCTACCACTTCAATGTTATAGTTGTCAACATTCACGCAGCGTCCCAAAGGAGTTGACTCTTTGTTCGTTGAACAAATAACTTGGTATTGTCCTCATTTATCTCCAGACCCACTTCTGCCGACTTCTTCTCAATGCTTTAAAAGGCCGCAGTAACATCCCGCAGTCCTCGGCCAATGATATCTATATTATCGGCAAGCGCAAGCAGCATGTGACTTTCATCGACGATGGTACCAGTCGCGTTTACTGCAGCCTTCCGCATGATCACCTCCATTATTGCATGATTGACTATCCTCTTGCCTAAAGCCTCGTTTTGGAGAAAAATTTCTAAGATGTTTGCCTATTTTCACCGAAGATATTTTTCCTGTCGGTCAGTAACATACCACAAAGTCGTTTCAGCTTCGCGGGGATACCTAACTCCGCCATAGCATCGTTTCACACTGTCGAACGCAGATTTGTATTCGATAAACAAATGTTAGGTGCCGATTTGCATTCCTTGGGTCTTCTCCAGGATATATCGTAGTGTGAATATCTGGTCGGTCGTGGATTTACCAAGTCTAAAGCCACACTGATAAGGTCCAACAGGTTCGCCAGAATGGGCTTTAGTCTTTTACATAACACATTAGACAGGAACTTGTTATCGATAGGTACAAGGCAAATATCGCGATATGTGGTACACACATTTGGATCGCCTTTCTTAAGCCCAGGACATAGACCACTCCCATTCCAATCACGGGGCATGCATTCCTTGAGCCAAATCGTGTTTATGAGCTGGTGCATGCACGTTGCCAGCTTTATTATTTTTAAACCGTGCAATTTCTTGGCTGATATCGTTTTGGCTCGGTGGTAGCCAATATTCTCACTTGTCGATGATTGGCGTGATTTTGTCACTTATGCTGCCGTCGAGAGCGAGTAGAGATTGAAAGTTTTTTTCTCCATATTTGCAGCACACTCTGAATGTCAGTGACCAGATTTCTGTCTCCGTCCTTACGGGTGGGGATCGCTAGTTAAAAACCTTTACTTTATACCTTTTGGTAAAATTTTTTAGACTTCACCTCTATTTCTGTTATTTTCAATATCCTGACTTCCATTGGCTGCAGTTTTCCCTGTAAGCAGCAGTCTTTTTCCCAGATATTACGCGACATTCCTCATCGTGCCAGGGCTTTTCTGAGCGTGGTTTTTCAGAACCCAGTACAGTCGTTGCGGCAGTGGTCATAGAATTTGCAATATGCTGCCATTAGGTGTCGGGAACATCAAAATAAGGGGGGTTGGTTCGAAGTAATTGAGAGAGTTGGTTGTAGTAGGCATTGGCTATATCGGTGGTATGCAGCTTTGTGATGTCTAGCTTCCTTTGCGATTGGTTACGAACATTTTTAGCACTGCTTAATCACGTGCATACCTTGGGTGCAACTAGGTGGTTATCCGTGTCAATAGTTGCACCGCGCATGACACGCACGTTCATAACGGTTGAGACATGCTTTCCATTAATTACCACGTGATCTATCTGGTTTCTTGTATTTTCATCAGGGGATATCCAGGTTGCATTGTATATATATTTATGCGGGAATCTGGTTCCAGTTACAACCATGTTTCTTGCCGACGTGAAACTAACCAGTCTGAATCCGTTATCGGAAGTTTTGTTGTGTAGACACAATTCTCCGACTGCTCAACCAAGAGCATCATCCCTTCCTATTTTGGAATTAAAATCTCCTAGATAAATTGTAATGTCATGTACAGGGCAGCGGTCATATATTGCTTCCGTGCGCTCATAGAATGCATCTTTAATATCCTCATCTTAGTATTTCGTTGGGGCGTGTACACAAATCAGCGTAATGTAAAAATATTTCGCCCGGATGCTAATAGTGGCTTTTCGGTCACTTACAGGGTTAAACCGACTATGAATAAACATCCAAATTTGTGTCTCTCTGCATGGCAGTTGTAAAAAAGTCACAGTTCTTTCGAAGTATGCATCCCTGTCCCGTCCATAGCATTTCCTGTATGGCATACATGCATATCCGTCAATGATGGTCCTTATAACGTTTGTCAACATTTGGAGGGGTTCTTGTTTTTTTTCGTCCTGTATTCATAATAATTGTTTTGTTTTAGGAGAGTACCTTATTAGGCCACCGCGCCCGATTATAGGTTCTTGGGGCTGCCAAAGCCACTAAGGGAGCCTCTGTGTTGAGCTTCAGTAACTTCTGTTATCTTCATTCTAAGACGCATTTCTGGTAGCATGCCGTTTAGTTTACTCAAACATTGCGTCTTCTCACATTTCCTACCGGGAATACGTGATCTGTCGGACGTTGTGAGCTGCTTGGGAACCTTTAAAGATAGCTTCTGGTTATTCCCATATTAATAACAAACAGAAAGACTCAAATTAGAAAATTCCTTTTCACTATTTCTGAGCGACATACCTTATCCTCTCAATGCTGATCTTATATTTATATATGCCGATGACATACTTGTAACATTCTTTGGTTCCAAAGCTGATTCTGTCAACTCTTGCATGCATAAATACTTAAAAGTGATACCCGGTTACTTCAGTAAATTGCTGATACTCCTAGACATAGACAAGCGACAAGACAAGATATACATATAGGAAATATCTCTTTACCAGCATAAGACCATTTGCACCATTCTTGAATGTTTTGAACCGTACCATCAGGGTGACTGATGAAATAAAGTGTATCGAAGTCATTTTCTCTTAAAATGTTGTACCACGTTCTGTATAAAGTTAAGAAAATTGACCAGATGTAAATTAATACCATATGGAGCAGAAGGGGTTTGTCTAGCCGTGTTGGACTTCTGAAATATACAAAAGTTATCAGGCCACTTATATCCATTCTGTACATTCTCTGTTTGGTTTGAGATCTTCTTCCACCACATGAAGGAACCGCAGATATGTGAAATGCACAATTTTGCGAGTTGCATTATCCTTAGACCTATGATCCAACCTGACGGTATGTTCAGGACTCCCTCTCACAGAATGGTTTGTAGTGTGGTGTTTTTCTCAAAACTTGAGCTTCACTCAATTAGGGATCTCCTCCCAACAGATGGAGAGGCTGCGGATATGAGAAATGCACATTTTTGCGAGTTGCTTAGACCTCCAACCTATGTTCCAACCTGACGGTTTGTCCAGGACTATCCAACTGGTAGGTTTATAGTGTGAAGGATTTTGACAGAATCGATCCGTAGTTGATGGACATAACACTGGTTTTTCTCTAAACTTCAGCTTCGCTTATTTTGGGATCTCCTTTTCACCAGATGGATGGGTCGATCGGTGTTTGGGGACAGAACACTGGTTTCTCTCTAAACTTCAGCTTCGCTCATTTTGGGATCTCCTTTCCACCAGATGGAGAGGCTGTGGATATGAGAAAGGCACATTTTGGCAAGTTGCTCAGGCCTCAAACCTATGATCCAACCTGACGGTAAGTTCGGGACTCCCTTTTAAAGATCGGTTTAGAAAGTGAAGTTTCATAATTGACGCCGGAGTCAAGACAGTGCAGAGAGCCAAATATAGCGATTGAGAAAACTTGAACATTAATATGCATTTCGTTCCGGTAGAAACCCAACATTCCTTTTTTTTTTAACCTGCTTAATTTTTATGTTTGCGAATTGATGTAAGTATGTAATTCTAAAGCAAGAGTTTCCTTGTTTGGAGAGGTCTTCATGGACATTATAAGGAATAAGCATAATATGGATATGGAAAACAAAATACTGGAAGTCAACATTGACTTTGAAGGCAAAGGTGACTTAAGGGAAACACGGGCTCCTTAATGTAACCGGTCATTTGAAATGTGCTGTTATAAAAATTAAAACATCTGATTTAATTAGTTCGGTTTGGCCAACTCTATCCAGTTCTTTTTTTCTTTAGAACCGGCAGTTGTGGTCATGCTGCTACTTTTTTCAAGGTCACAGATTTTAATGGCGTAGTTTGTTGTTTACTCAAATTACATTCCAGTTCCCTCCAATTTTTCCTGCGTTTCAAAAATTTAGCACTCAGACTGTAATTCACATCATATATTTCACTTAACTTAATTACTTAACAGTGTTCTTAGCTTTTATACGATTACGTAATATTCCACAACCATAGGGTAATTTCTATGCTCCACTCACTGACTTTTTATATTTATTATCTACATACAACTCGTTTCCGCTGTTCTTGCTGTATAACATATAACCAACATCAAGTTTTATGTGCCTTAAAAAGATCTGCTAATAAATCGTACTAATTTTTTTCGAACTTAAATTTAAATTAATTTTCCTATTCAATGATTATACTAAAAAGATGCTATAAAGAGCACAGTTTTATGATAATGTTAAGTTATATTATTATGAGAATATGTAAATTTTGAAAATAAATTTTTGAGACATCATTATAGAGGAACGCTAATCAGCCAGCATGAGATTTTGTGTATGATAATGAGGTGCTGAAAGTGAATGTCAGGCGACAAAAACACACTGATATAATATTTGTGTTTTAAGCCGCTATAATATCAAAGTGTTAAGTGCCAAATTTTTGTTGTGGTGACACAAAAAATAACAGAAAATCTGTTAAAAACGCATTAAAAAATAAATTAATAAAAATATTGTAGGGGGAAATAATTAATTTAGAGTATAACTGCGGGTATTCATAAACATTTGTCAATGGCTAATAAATCAAATTTTTATAGACAAATCGTGCTATAAATCTCTGATAAAATATTATGAATAAAGCCTTAAGATAGTTAAAAATTTATTATATAAATAATTTTTTAAGTCTTGATTAAAAATTTAGTATACAAATAATATTTGAAGTCTTAGCTTTTATTTCAGTTTAAAAATCTTTTCTTAATGTTTATCCATTCCTTTTAAGGCCTACAAATTGTTGTCCTCTTCTCCGTCGTTTTTCAACATATACTGTATGTTGATTATCTGCTTCAGTTTAAAAATGTGGTTTACCCATTTTCACCATTTCTCCACAAAACTAACATGATGAACAAGATTTACACACATTTTATCATCTGGCTGCTTTTCACAACCCTCAAAAATTCACTTTGAAAAATTTTGTTTATTTTTTTGTCTCTTCTTTTGTAAATTTTAGCTTTTCTTCCCTTTCATTTGCAGCTAGAGGAGTTAAAATTGTTTTTTTCTGTTAAAGTGAAAAACAAAAACGTTAAACATGTTTGCCAACACTTTTATTGTTTCCAACATTTGTTTTGGCAAATCCCCATAGTTTGATTCTGTTTTTTTTCGGGAGTGATTTTGTTTTCCGCACAATATTGCAAAGCTTAGAGCAGCTGAAGACGAAAACAAACACAACAACAAAATATCCCGAGTAGTTGGCATTAAGCATCGAGATTGTTACTCTATATCTTGGGGACTTAATTAATTTTTTTTTGCTATAACAACATTTCCCGCAAGCGGCAGCAATAGTTTGTTGTTACTGTTGCTTTGCAACAGAGTTAAGAGACAAAGAAATCCATTGAAAAAAAAAATGGTAACAATTTAAAGCGAAACAAACGGTAGGTGCTTGCAAATAAAACTCCATTAGTATTTCATAAAGCAAACAGTGGTTATCGAAAGGAAAAAACACATGATTTTGGGACTCAATTCTGAGAACTGCTCGTGAAAGTAGCCCCACAAGGAAGAAGTTCTGCATCATTCGTTTTGTCTAGTTACATGCCATAATAATTTAAAATCGATTTAAAGTAAGTAAGTATCGTATAGGGGAATTTGTTAAGTTTTAGGCTCTTTTGTTATATAGTTATATGGTGGCGTAAGATTATCATAAGTAATATTCCATGTAAATTATACGCCACGGAGTACAACAGTTTTATTGCAACTGCTACAAAATAAACCCAGTTCAAAATCATTTGATGAATGGAAAAGTGAAACTGTTGTTTATATAAGGAAACTTTATATGAACACATCAAAGGAATTGTAATTCTTAATTTTTTTCAGCTAAATCGGACAAGTGGTTATGTCAAACAAAAGAGCCTAAAACGTGACAAATTCCCCTATACGATACTTACTAACTTCAAACCGATATTAAATTATTATGGCATGTAACTTGAGAAAACGAATGATGCAGAACTTCTACTTTTTGGAACTACTTTTACGTGCAGTTCTCAGAATTCCGTCCCAAATCAATGAACTGTAAAATGTTGTACTGTGGATTTAAGAATATTACAATCATCATAAGACAGAGAGATACTTACATCTTAGGTTATGTTGAGGACATGTAATAACACAGCACAATACAATGGAACTACAACACTCGGAGACCATTATGGTCCATTATGATTGTCCCGATTTAAAAAGGGAAAAATATTTTACAACAAAATAAAGAGTTTAGAAGAATAGTAATAGAGGAAAAGATAAAAAAGTACTAAAAAGATAATTCCGGTGGATTCTCTCCTTCAACTTCATACATATACAAGTAGTGAGATTACGTGGGAACACTATGGTCCTCGGCCGTTAAGCCTGCTGAAACCATCAGAGAACTCCACCAGATTCTCCATGTTGCATGACGACAGTTTGGTGAGACTATCGAAGAAACATTTTCCGAGAAATTGCTTCCTTTTTCTGTGAAGAGCTGGGCAATGGCATAACAACTGCTCAATGGTCTCAATTTAATCCTCATCGCCGCAAAGTCTACAGTAATTCTCCTGTGTCGTCTCCCAGTTGGATGTAAATGCTCTGACGTCGCAGTGTCCCGTAATTACTCCAATTAGTCGTCTAACGGACCTCCTATCTAGTTCCAATAGTGATCTGGTTCGTCTTCCATCTAGTCTTGTCGGTGCGTTGTTCCCAGGATGCATTTGGGGGCCTTTTAATGTGACGGGTCACAATTCGGTATATATGACACATTGGTGGTTTCACTGATCCATCCGATAGGTCGGGTCCCAGTCTGCCTTTCCGCGCCAATTCATCCGCTATTTCGTTTCCTGAAATGTTCCTGTGTCCGGGGACCCAGCAGAGCCGAACACTATTTTCCGGCAGTTTTGAGAGCGACGTCCTACATGTATACACTAATCTCGACATTACAGCCTTTGATACCAAACCCTTTAAGGCCGCATGAGTGTCCACATAGATTGTGACGATTTCCTCAACAGATTTCATAATGGCGACGATCTCCGCCTGAAACACACTGCAACCGTCATCCAATCGGAAGTGTTGCCTGAAATCGAGATCCTCGCTAAAGATTCCCAATCCTGTTCCAATTTCCATTTTAGAACCATCAGTAAAGATGGACAGCCCTCTGAAAGGCAAGGAATCTTTCCAATCTTCACTGTCGGGATCACTATTTCCGGGTATGATGTAAGATCCCACAACGGAACCATGTAGTTCGTTCTCTGTTGAGTCCTTCGTTGCATCCATGTCTGCTGAACCAAAACAGTATTGATGCATGACCCGACTCCGTTTGCCACCCAAGGCCTGCTTCTTGTAACCTTATAGCACTTTTAGCCGCTACACATAGAGCACGGTACCGCAGGTTCTTCCTGTTTAATGTTACGTCCAGTGCCGCTTGTGGTGTGCTTCGTCTAGCACCTGTAATACACAGTGATGCCATTTGATGCCCCCCACCATATAAGGCATCCGTAAGTTACTATAGGACGCACTATCACTGTGTATATCCAATATACCATTGCAGGTTGTAGTCCCCAGTTTTTCATACAGAGTTCCGGCAGACGTACAGGGCATTTAGTCCTTTCTTCGTCCCTTTCTCCGTATTGCGTCTACAGTTTATATTCCCGTCCAAAATGATGCCTAGTTATTTCGCCTTAGACGACAGTTTCAGTTCAACACCATCGATTACTGGCAGTCTGAAGTTCTCAATGAGATATTTGCGTGTGAATAGTACTAGCTCCGTTTTCTGTGGATTGACATTCAGACAACAGCTTGTGGCCCATTCTGATGAAGATCGTAAGTCATCCTGTAAAGTTGGAGCAATCCTACTTGTGACTAGAATAACGACGTCGTCCGCAAAGGCCACAATCTGCCTTCTACTCCTCTCAAATGTGTTAAGAACGCCGTTTACCACTAGTAGCCACAGCAATGGGGTCCATGTCCAACCACCTCGTGCAGAGCACTACCCACAGATCTCTCCTTATGGTATGCATGCGCGTTCCACAGATGAGGCTATGGTCCAGGTTCTGTCTCAGGTGCAAATCAATTAGATCCTCCAGAGTCTTGAGAAGAAACGATGATAGACTGATAGGTCTGTAATCCCTCCGTGAATTGGGAACATAAGATAGCCGTAGACATCCTCTTAGAAGTTCCGTAAGTATCACTTACGCAATTGCGTAAGTGATTTAATTCCAAACCGTTTTTATAAATTAAAAACTGCTATATCAAATTTTTACACTCTAAGCTATTTAACACTCTCGAAAACTTCTTGCAGCCCTTACTTTATACTGCGTTTGATCTCCTCCCACAAAACCACTGTCCCACTGTCATTCCCAGCAGCATTTTTGATATGAGTAGCACAGCATTTCGCCATAAGAAACCTATGAATGTGATACATTTGCTCATATACCTACTCGTAACAATCTACTACTGCTTCATACAATTGTTAGTTTTTCTAAATTGCATACTAAATTGCTTAACAGTGAGATCTGTTACTTAGTATGCAAGCAACAACATCAGCGCCACCACCATCGGGCTGTTCACATTTAAACCACAATAGTTTTCACTTTTTTTGTTTGTTTCCTTGCAGTTTTCTGGTTTATCCAGCACACACACACATATTAGATGTCTTGTAATAGAAAACTCTCAATAGTTTAATGTTTTTCACATGGATAACAATTGTGATACGTTTTTGTACTATTCACATACTTTTCATTAGCTTGGCTTTTATGAGCCCAGTAAGAGATGAAGTGAAAAAATACAACAGAATTCATGTTGCACACTAATTTCTAGTTATTAAAGTATAAAGTATCACAGGAGGAATAATGATGACGATTATGACACTCGACGAGGAAATGAGTTGTGTGAGATATTTCGATTTCTTAAGATGTAGACTTGGCGCTTTTATTGTAGTGATTTTTTGTTAGAGTCTGCATTAGGGGAATTAGCAGGTTGATACTGATGGAATAACTTGAAGAAGGCTTTACAGATTATCACAGCGTATGATGATTGTGCATCTCAGTACTGATTTAAATGCGACATTAACTTTTCTGTCCATTATGGTTTTTTGCTCATAATCCTAAATCTAGCTAACAACTCTTTTTCGGTAAAGAAAGAACTTTCCATATTTTAAATTACAGAAATTTTGTATCTGTATTTGTATTTGTATTTATTTATTGTTTTTTCTGCACAACAAGACAAATCATCTTATAATTATAGTACAGAAATTGTATTAGTTCAAAGATGAAACATTGCAAATAATTTTTAAGTAATTGTAGATATAATATAATAAAAAAATAAAAAAAATAAAAACATATGAATAAAAATAATTTAAAAAAAATATAATATTTTTTGTTTGAATAAGTTATAAGTTATTAAAGTACTCATAAATAGATTTTTTAAAGAGCGATGCATTACCATTAAACTGTCCTTATGAAGATCACACTAGTTTATTGAAAATTTGTAAACATATTATTAAGATTCGAGAAAATTTTCAGCTGCAAAGCAAAGTCACTCAGCGCCACTTTCCTTCAAAAATCTTATTGTCATGAAAACACATAGAAAAGGAAAGACAAGTATCCCCCCAAATCCCCCTCAAACATTATAGGAAATATGATTAAAGCTACACATGTCCCGTAGGAAGAGAAAGACGTGGATACCGAATATGCAATCTATGAGTGACTGGAGGAAATGTATGCCAGTTGCTTTGGCCATGACATTAACATTTTTCTGGGAGATTTTAATACTAAAATAGGTTAGGAAAATTCTCTGGATTCAGCAGTAGGGCCTCCAATAGGAAATGGAAATTTTCTAAATTGAGTCTTTCTAATTGTTATTCACTTGGAAATAACCAGAAGCTCTCTTTGGAGGTTCCGAAACTGCTCACAACGTCTGAGAGATCACTTGTTCCTCGGGCAATGCCCCTGGACACCCGTTCAGTGGTAGCAAATTTGAGAAAGCGCAATGTTGAATAACCTAAATGGCATGCTACCATGGAATATCCGAACTCTATACAGAGATGGTGCCTCTATCCAACTAACGGGACTGGGGTGCACACGACGAAAGAACTGTGACATCTTTGAAAGCTGCCGTGCAGAAAGACATGAATTTTGATGTGGTTTCATAGACGGTAAGAGACTTCGACACCTGGTCCCGCGGTTAAGCCCTGTAAGTGACCGAATAGTCTCTATTCGCGTCCGGGCGCTATATTTTTGCATTACGCTGATGGGTGACGAATACGACAACATTTAAGATGCATTCTATGATCGCCTGGAGGAGATATATAACCGCTGCCCTGAACATGATTTTAAAATTGTTCTGGGAGATTTGAATGCTAAAATAGGAAGGGAAGATGCTCTCGGTTCAACAGTCGGTAAATTCAGTCTACATAACAACACCTCCAATGACGGATTCAGACTGGTTAGTTTCGCGTCGCAAAAATATAGTTGTGAAAATATGTGAACCGGATTCCCGCATAAAGATAGCCACAAGGCAAGCTGGATATCTCCCTAACAAAATACAAGAAATCAGATTGATCACGTGGTAATTGATGGAAGGCATGTCTCAAGCGTTATGGACGTGCGTGTGATGCACGACGCAAATATTGTACCGGATTACTACCTCGTTGCAGCTAAGGTACGCACACGATTAAGTAGTGCTTAAAACACTCGTAATCAAACGCAAAGGAAGCTAGACATCACAGAGCTGCATACCACCGATATAGACAATGCCTACTGTAACTAAACTCTGTCAATTACTTCCAACACACAGTGACTGCATATTGCGAATTCTATGATGACTGCCTCAAGGATTGTACTGGGTTATGAAAAACGATGCTCAGACAAGCCCTGGTACGATAACGAATGTCTTAAAACTTATACAAACAAAAAAAAATGTATTATTTTTTTAATTATTTTTATTATTATATTTTTTTCATATTATATTATATCTACTATTACTGTTAACTTATTTGCAATGTTTCATCTTTAAACTAATACAATTTCTGTACTATAATTATAAGATGATTAGTCTTGTTGTGCAGAAAAAAACAATAAATAAATACAAATACAAATACAATGTCGCGCAAGGTGTGAATGGCAACGCGTGTAGTGAAGAAGCAATATAATGAGAAGAGCAATAGATAAAGTGACTCTTCAGACGTAATAGGGTCTTTGCAAGAAAAGATAGAAAAAGAGAGAGCCATTGCACGCCACAGCACCGAGATAGCCAATGCCTACTTCAACCAACTGTCTCAATTACTTCGGACCAACCCCCCTAATTTTGATGTTCCCGACACACAGTGGCAGCATATAGCGAATTCTATGGCATCTGCCTCAACGACGCTACTAGGTTATGAAAAACCACGCTCATAAAATTCCTGGTATAATGAGGAATTCCTCATATTGTCTGAGAAAATAGAAGCTCCATACAGGTCAGAACTGCAGGTAATTGCAACGCGTGTGATGACGAAGCGATATTATGAGAAGAGGGAGATGAAGTTACTTTTCAAGCGGAAAATCCATCTTCGGATATCGAAAATTACAAGGCTAGCGATGAATTCATAAAATTCTACCAACAGGTAAAAAGCAAAGATTTTGGAACTGGAACTCCCAACTGTAAGAACAGAATGGAAAATCTGTTTACGGACACTCAGAGTGTGCTGCAAATGTGGAAGGAACACTTTTGTTCGCTGCTCATTCATGAAAACAGGGAGCCTAGATTGTTTACCACCGAACCAAAAAGGTATAAGCACGACATTAAAACAGTAAAGATTCGGGAGCCGGCTGAGCTTTTTAAGGCCGACGGCGATTGCTAGAAACCTGCAAGCACTAGCTTATCGAAGAAAGGTGATCCTAGAGTGTGCACCAACTACCGAGGAATAAGACTTTTACCCATACAACGTCCTGTCTTAAAAACTTAAAAATTAATTTCCCTTTACATCCCATGAATGAGATACGGGATGCTTCTCGCGTTGTTGTGAATTAACACGCTTTCTATTCTAGACTCACAACAAACGGCACCTGCTTGTTTATCGGCGAATGCGAACGGCACTGTTTTAGAAGCTTCAACTTGACATGCCAATTATCTCGACTGCGGAATTGCTGTCGACAACATCGATATGGCCCACATTAATTTCTGATTCAAGTTTTTAATAGTGTTTATCTTACTCAAAACTAGGGTAAATTTGATGACCATGATAATGTCTATGAGTGAAGTCGGTCATGTGCATGGGAGGTAACCAAAAGGGAGTGGCAATATTAATACTGGTATATTTTCATAAGGATCAGTGCAGGTTTATTCGAATTATCCTTGCAAAAATATATCGTATGGATACCTATGGTTATTTTAGAAAATATTAGTAATGGTTTATTTTTGTAAGGATCTATGAAGATTTACTCGAGCTATTTCGCCCACCAGGCATCAAGCAAGCCAGTCAGACAGACGGACAAAACTCAATCGTTTTCAAAATACCTGAAGCAAATTATTATCAAATGATATATAAAAGCTTCTACAAGACTTCATGCACCAAGGCCTTCTGAGACATTCCAACGTCATGTCATCAGGCCTTTTTTTTAAATACCTTAAAACAGGCCTTCTCCTTCCACTCTAAAATATCCCGAGCACATGTTCATCCATTCTTTAAAGACTTATGCTGAAGAACTTCTCTGAGAAATTAAAACCAAGCTATTCGATGATTTGTTATTCCACCATTGCGTGTGTGTATATGTCTACACATCCCGTTTCTCTTCTATGAGAAAGCAGTGTTTTTCTTAAAACATTTTATTATTAGTGTCAGCCATACAGTTCGAAGGAGTTCATACTTCTTTTCTTAATATTCATGACCTTCGTATAGGAAGCAACGACAGAAGATCTTGACTTTCAATGACACCCTATGTTATTTGGAAAGAAACAAAGAAGGTCTACTGACTGCTCTTGAAGCTTAAGGCTTTCCAAGTCCTTCATTCCGCCGGCGGGATACATTCATCCCTATGGGTGATTGAAAAAAAAACGATTTCGCAGCATATACACCTATTAATTAAGTTTAGGCGCAGTCTTGGTATCCACACGAATTTGACTCTTTGCTACGTCGCAATTTCAGAGTCCAGCTCCCACTACCTTCACTAATCTATTGATCAATTGTGACCTCAAACAAAGTGTCAAATAAGTAATCGAAAGAGAGGGAGAGTTTTCATACCCTCAACCTACGGGTAGTAGGGTATATATCATTTGTTTAGGATGACCCAAAAGTGTAACAAACACAAGGAGTCACTATATACCTTAGGTTTCTTTGATCCAAATTCGATTTATGACTTGTCCGTTTGTCTGTTTGTCTGTCTGGCTGTCCGGCTGGTAAACAGCAAAGCTCTAGAAGGATAAAGTTTTTGAGAAAAAAAATCTGGAAGTCTAGACACGCCCCTTCGGGCACCTCCAATACAAATATACCACTCCGCCCAAACAAGAAATCGAGTAATAATATCAATATAATAGAAAATTTGATGTTTTACTGAGGGTGAGGGTATATGTAAGTCGGTTTTCTCGACTCAAACTTTTTTACGGGTTTTATAGCAGTTATTAAAAATGAATGTTAGGTTAGGTAAGATATTGCTGTTAGTCGATAACACTGCTATAGTTTTTGATAGACAGATGGATCATTTCTCTCTTGGAATTCTATACGATTTATTATTTATTTTCTGTCTTAATTATTTCCGCCAACTGTTGCAAGATATAGCCTCATTTACATCAATTTACTTTAAGTATCACATTTAAAGACTACTTAATTTCTATCTAATTGGAAGGTGTAACACCCGTAGGTTGATTTGTTTTATATGTAGATAATTTATGCAAATTAAACTTAACACCTTATATAACACTTTCGTAATAGAACTACTGCTATTACTATAACTATCAAACCAAAAAAAGAGTAGCTGTTATCTGACAGCTCTCGCAGCTTTCATGCAGTTTCCCTTACATGCCACTTTTTATCTTTAGCTAATGATTTATTAAAACCATTTTATGACCCAATTAACTAACGATTTCCGTTGAGTGTAAAAATCACACAATCTGATATCTGATCTCAAAACATCAAACAACACAATACTGCACCACCTAAAGAGAGCGAGAGTTATAAACGCAAAATAGAAATAAAACAAAACTCGATTAACTCGCTTGTAATGAAGTAGAAAGTGTTGCAAACTCTGATGAATTTCAATGTGATAAAATAGACAGAAGATATTAGAAAGATACACAGGTAAATATGTACGTATACCTTATGTCCGTCTGCGGCACCATATGTCAGCTTCAATTGTATGCAACACACACACTAAGTTTGAATGGCTTCCGGTCGTCGTGCTATGTAATAACGCCAAAGACGTTGGTTGGAAACCCTTTTAAACATCAGATATCAGATTGCCAATCACAAAAAACACCACATGATTATAGACATAGCCCATAGTATATATATAAATTTGTATGTAGTCTATGTATTGACTATGGCTTTGAGAAAATTATGTATTAACAAAAAGTTCATCAACTCTTTGCGGTTATATGTAAGTTAAAATACTAGCCTTTTATGTTTTTCTTTTTGTGCACATTTTATTGACACCTTTTTATTTTAATTATTTTTGTTTTTTTGCGCGTTTATCTTTCTTAATTGTTGTCATATTCCTATAATCAATTTATAATATCTCTTAAATGATTTGTGAGTTTTTAATTATAAGTTTCTCTGTGATTTGGCTGAGATCCAGGAAAACGTGTGCGAATTAAAGTTTCATGCAAAAACAAAAATATAAAAGAAACAACATTGGCAATTTGGCCGGAAGCTACAAAACATTTTAAAAGAGATTTGCCAGATTATAAAGTTTATCTCGATAGCGAATGGTAAAGCAGCTATAGCTGAAATCAAAGATCTTAAATTAGTTTTGTTTCAACTACTTTTAGTATTGCTATATTATGCTAACTGTTTTCTTTTTCACACATATACTCTAACAGTTAACATATTTCACCACCACTGCAGATTTATGCAGTTTACTGCTTGTTTTTTCTCTCTCTCTGCCTCTGTTTTTGTTTTATTATTTCTCTTTAAATATTTGCAATTTCCTTTCCTTACCAACTGTTAGTAGTGAAGTTAATAATTTTAAGCAATGCAAAAACTAGAAATTTTACTGCCCCAAAACATTGGCTATTTTACACGTTACCCAGTCAGACTGACAGAGAGTAGTAGGTAGGTATCGACATCTTTAAACCACAGCCAAGTTCTAATTTTCAATTTGTCTGTTGTTGTTGTTGGCCATTGTGCTGGAGAGGCGTGTTACAGAGCTTACAGAAGAAACCATAAAACGATGGTTTAAAATCAATTTCATTTAAACTGAATTGACGCTTAAGTTAGCAAAAGCTGTAGATATGTCTGTAGCGAAGTTTTACTCTCTCACTGGCTGTGTTCATCAACATCGCAATTTTATAGTAAAGTGAATGGAATTTTGGTGATGGTAAAGTTACAAGTATTCTTAAGAAAGCGGAGAATATTAAAGAATTTTTCATAATTTTTTATATTTTTTTCGATAAATAATTAAACTAAGATCTGCCACCGCTGAAGAGCTTTACCACCTTTGAACGGATCTCAAGCTAATGTTATGATCAATAACCCCTACGAAAGCGGTGCAGAAAAGCTTACATTCCGCAACGGACTTTAGAACTTTCAACAGAACTGAAAAACTCACGGAGATCTTTTGACGAAATTTGCACAAAATCTTACTGTTGTGGCTAAGCTCATCTCGTGCTGAAAATTTGACAACTCATTTAGATGACTGATTAAGGCAAAAGCCCATTTAACTTAATTGTTACTTATGGAGGTAGAATCCTAGCTCGTCCGGTAGTTGCACTGATTCTCTCTATATTTGCATATTTAGAATTGATTACAATAGGTAACACTGGATGGTGGATAGGATAACTCGAGTAAATCTTCACTCATACAAATGAAAATCCCAACTTTTTTTATATTTGGCAGCAGCAACTGAAATTTATGCCCCAATAGCCACTATAATCGCCGTTATCGATGGAAAGTAGGAAGGCATACCGCAATTATCTGTGGGATACATCGACTGGACACTGGAATCGTTTTACTTCCTTATTACTTATGAACCCTGCATATATACTGCAAATAAAATGTTTTATTTTGCTGGATACACAAAAATTCACATATGGAATTCCCGCGTAATAGTCGCGTGTTCTACTCATTATGCCACGGACGTATTAATCCATTATGTCATTACCCAGGATTCTTCGTTCTACAGCAAGCCAGGTGGGATTAGAGTCTGGTAGAGTTGGATACTTGTCCTTCGAGAGAGAGCTTTGTCAGTAAATCGCTTGCTTAGCGCATAATCGTCTTTTAATCTTCATGCTGGTATTACAGTATACGTTTACCGCGGAGCCAAGGTAGACAATATCATCCGCCACTTCAAAGTTATTGTTGTCAACGTTTACGCAGCTTTCCAAACGAATAGATTCTTTGGTCACTGCTATAAATAACTTGGATTTGTTCTGCCGACTGCTTCTCAATGCCTGATTAGGCCACAGTAACATCCTACAGTCCTACAGAAGCATGTGTCTTTTGTTGAAGATGGTGCCAATCGTATTTAATGCAGCTCTGTTTGAATGAGCTTGACAGCCCGATGTTGTTATGTAGCTCATGGTTCATTCGGCTGCGGTACTCGCCGGTACTCTCCAAGACTCCCAGAACAGATTGATCCACTTGCGTCATTACCTAGGATTCTGTGCCGGTACAGATGGATCTTAGTTCGTTATCATTAAATCGATTGCTTAGCGCCTAGTAGCAGCGGTGTGTGATCATTACTCGTCTCTTGATTTCCAAGCTGAGATTATTGTGCTTGTTTACCGCGGAGCCAAAGTAGACAAAATCACCTACCACTTCTAAGTTATAGTTATCAACGTTCAGGCAGTGTCCCAAATGAGTAAAAAGTCTACTCATTTGGGACGCTTTGTTGAAACATTAATTACCAGACCCATTTCTGCTGACTTCTCAATGTTTGATAAAGCCGCAGTGATATCCCCCAATCCTCTTCCAATGATATCTACATATATCATCGTTATTCGCGAGCAGCATGTGATATTTGTTAAAAATGGTGCCAGTCGTGTTTACGGATGACTGCTTCTTAATGTTTGATAAGGCCGCAGTAACATCCCACAAGCCTCGGTCAATGATATCTACATATATCATCGACATACGTGAACACCATGTGACTTTTACTAAAGGTGGTAGCAGTCGTCTGTACTGCAGCCTTTTATATGATCATCATTATGATGTTAAAGAGATCCCATGACAAACTATTGCCTTGTGTAAAGCCTCGCTTGGTTTCAAGATGGCTCTGTCAGATTTTTCCGTATTTTCGCAGAAGCTTTCGCGTCGGTCAATGTCATTCCGCGAAATCGTATCAGCTTAGCAGGGATACCAAAATCACTCATAGTATCTAATTGTTTCTGTTATATCGGACTGTCGAATACAGCTTTGTAATCGTTAAACAGATGGTAGGAGTCGATCTGCATTACTTGGATATTCCCAGGATTTGTCTCGGTTTCTTCTGGTGTTAAAGAGATCGCATGGCGGACTGTCGCATATATTTTATAGCCTCGCTTGGCGGAAAATGGCTCAGTCAGATTTCACCGTATTTTGATTAAAGTCCACGTGTCGGTCAGTGTCAGACCGCAAAGGGATGCCAAATTCTGCCATACCATCTAATAGTTTCTTTTATATCGGACTGTCGAATACAACTTTGTAATCGTTAAGCACATGGTAGGTGTCGATATGCATTTCTTAGGACTTCTCCAGGATTTGTCGTAGTGTCAATATCTGGTCGGTCATGGATTTATCAGATCTAAAGCCACACTGATAAGGTACAATCAGGTACGCCAGAATGGGCTTTAGTTTTTCACATTACACACTAGACAGGACCTTGTATGCGATTGGTAAAAAGCTAATCCCGCGATAGTTTGTACACACACTTGGATTGTCTTTCGCCTATGATTCGTGCGACGTCGTCTCTTATGCCGCCTTTGGGAACAAGCAGAGTACGAAAGTATTACCTAATTATTTCCATTACAGACTGATTAACCCTGATCAGATTTCCATCTCTGTCCTTACAGGTGGGGGTCCCTTTTTCAGACCTTTGTTTTTTACCTTTAGGTTAAATCTTCGGTTTTCACCTCTATCCCTGTAATTTGCAATATCCTGGCTAGACGTTTTTCCGCCTGAAGAGCATTTTCGTCTCCCTCCTTTTCTCAATTCATTTTTTCGTTACCGTACTCATTACCGTTGCCCCAGATGTGCCTTGTATACCGCATCTATTTCCTCTGATATTACGCGTCATTCCTCATCGTACCAGTTATGGTTTTTCATGATCCAGTATGGTCGTTGCGGCATTACGCTTGAGAATTGCCTTCCATCAATTACCACATGATCAATCCGATTTCTTGTATCCAGGTTGCCTTGTGGATATCTTTATGCGGGAATCAGGTTCCACTCACAACCATGATTCTTCCCGACGAGAAACTAATCAGTCTGAATCTGTTATCGGAGGTGTTGCTGTGTAGAATGAATTTTACGAATGCTTAACCAAAAGCATCTTCCCTTACTAATTCAGCATTGAAATCTGCCAGGATAATATCTATATTTTGAGCGAGGCAGAGGTCATATATTTCCTCTAGGCTCTCATAGAATGCGTCTTTAATATCATCGTCTTTGTCTTTAGCGTAATGTAAAAATATTTCGCCCGGATGCGAATAGTGGCTATTCAGTCACTTACAGGGTTAAACCGCGAGACCAGGTGTTGAAGTCTCTTGCCGACTATGAAACCACATCCCAATTCGTGTCTTTCTGCATGGCATGATCTCATTTCCTGGGCATATATACAAGTCTGCGTGATGTAAAAATTTATCTCGCCTTGATGCGGAAAGTGGCTTTTCAGTACTTACAGGGTTAAACCGTGAGACCAAAGTCTTTCACCGACTATAAATCCACATCAAAATTCTTGTCACAGTTTTACGTCGTTTGCTTCCCTGTCACGTCCATCGCTTTTTTTAGTTCATAGACCTCAGCCAATTAGATAGTGGCTCTATCTCTGTAAGAAGTTCGGACATTCCTGTTGCTTGAGGGTGGGTGGTCAATTTCACGTCAGGGTGAAGGTATTAGGTCTGCATAGGTATGTATATAACCACAGTCTATACCCCCCACACAAAGAGTTTTTTGTTCTCAGTCGTACAACGTATGAGTTATATTAATTTTATGCAGAATTTATATTAATCATACGCACATTGTTCCAACATTATAGATTCATGGTTTTAATTGAAGATTTCATTAAAAAAACTTAATTTCCCTTTACACCCCATGAAAGAGGTATGGGCTAGTTTTTTGCGTTGTTGCGAATTAACACACTTTCTATTTTAGATTCACAACAAACAGCTCCTACTTGTTTATCGACGAATGCGAATGGCACTGCTTGAGTAGCTTTAACTATACATACCGATTGACTCGACACTTATACTGCGAAGTTGCTGTCGACAACATCGAGGAGGCCGGCAATGAATGAAAAATGTAAATGACTGGAGGTGGGAATCGAACCCAGGATCACCAAGAAAATTCCATTAGATAACATAAATCCCATAAGATTTTTTTCATGGACATATTAATATAAATTATTTATTTAAGCTCTGGCTACAATGCTTCTGAAAAATGAAAAGAGAAATCATCAAAGGTTCTTGAGTAATAGCTGAGAACCTAAGCAAACAAACATCAAGATAAGTAAAAAATACAAAAGGTGATACAAATATTTTGGCATGATATCGCTGAGCACTGTGGAGGTTTTACTATAATGACGTTGTACCTTCACCTTGACATCGAATTTTGTAACCCCAACAATGACCTCGAAAATGTTGCACAGTATTAAAGATATTTCTAGCATACCGTCACATGTTATACAGTTCTATTAGTGAGCCGACATCTCCATCTATTATGATTGCACAACAAATCAGTGAGAATTTCTTCTTAGTATAGGTATACAAATTTTAAAACATTTGTTTGTTTATGTCAATTTATTGACATCAAAAAATGTGACCTGATCTACGTCACTCAAACATTCCCCCACTCCGTTTTAGATAAATAAAACATTTTAAATATCACCATTAAACTCCTCTTGCTGTGATGCAGCAGCAAATTTATGGAAATTGTTAATAGTCGGTTAGTGTCGTAATCATAAACTAACTATAAAAACGAATATACGCCATAAATTCTCTGTAGGGTATGCCATATTTAGCCGTAAACGGAGAAGGCATAAGGCAAGCTTCCATTTGCCATTCAAGCTATTTCTATATTTGTTTGTTTGATCTTCCCAATAGCCAAAGGGTTTAATCATTTTAAATGCGGTTTTCACATTAGCATATATTCCATCTTCACAGTGGCCAGCCAGCTAGCCAGTCTGCCAGCCACTAGAGAGTAAGAAATGTATACGCAAATGTTTGAAATGAAAATGCCATAAAAACCCATCTATAGAAATGGGAGAGAAAAAAAAAACACAGAAAACCTACAAAAAAAATTTTTATAAATGAAATTGATTAATCATCATCGCCCAAAACGTACAGGACAGACAGGCGGATGGACAAACATATGATCTGAATATTATGACGACCAGCAAACGTTTGAATTCATAAACCACAAACATATAAATGTTAAAACCAAAAAATCTAAACCATATCGAATTGTATTGAATGCCATAGGAAAGAGTATAGCCAGCATCCAGTTCAATGCATTGCCACTAAGCCCACAGAAAACAACCAACGACAGCAGCAGCAGCAGCATCTCGGTGCTCCCGTTCGAGGCGTCTGATGTACAGCAGACAGACATTTCTGTGTCGTTTCGTTCGTCAGAATATGAGTAACAATGCCAGAGATTTGACCAGATCTATCAGGATTTACAAGAATTTCAATAAAGAAATATTGTTCTTCGACCGAAAAAAAACCCAAAACAATAACAACAAGAACTACAATATTGCCAATAAACGAGTACAAAACTGAGACCATTAGCCAACTGGTTGGCGTGTATCAAGGCCAATTGATTGGTTAACTTCATACGTCTGCCTGACGGTTACATTTGGCTTTCAACTTGGCTTGATTCTAGGCTTAGGCTAACCAATGGTCTTTATGCCTGGTGTTGTTGTTGTTGTTGTTGCTGTTGTAGGCTTACCACCACATTACGTGTCCCAATAAAAAAAAAAAACACAACAGCAATACACTATTGCTGCTGCTGCCATAGAATACCTTAAAATTCAAAAGTGTTCCTATACTTAGAAATAGTTTTACTATAGAAATTCATTCTTCATAATAGTTTTAATAATTTCGTTGTTGGTGTTGTTGTGTTATTTTTTCGCCATGACTGGATCATGATTTTGTTACACATTTGCTAGGCTTGATGTTGCGGGGGCATATGCGTAGATGGTAAGGGGGAGAAATGATAAGTGAAAACTTAATATTTAACATTTTTATACACAAATGGACCTGGCAATGCTTCGCTATAGCATACTTGAAGAATATTTGTAATATGTTTGGCTTGCTTACTTAAAGGGATAAGCTTAAGCGTCGATCTTGTACGCTCTGTAAACAATTCATGACCCAAGTTACTTTTTACCCTGATCAAACTAACCACGTCTTACTTATCGAAAGTTATAAAATCAGTACATTATATAGGTATAACATAGTCCTAAAAAAATTTTACCCAAGTTCCCTTCTGTCCACCAGTCGAAAATATAATGTTCGTCTTCATATTCTCGCTGTTCGCAAATAAATATTTTGTCGATATCTTCATATCTGCATTGCCAAATAATATAACGGCTCATTTACGCTTCTGACATCACTGTTAGCATTTCCCTTCAAAATATGTCAACATCGTTTAAATGAGGTTGTTTTGTCAGATTTTACCGACATATTTTTTGCAAAAACAAAATGACGCCTTGTAAATATTTACTTAACCTTTACTGACAGTTCTGAAAAATATTTTCTGAAAATGCTAAAAAAAAAATCATGAAATAAAATTAAAAAATATTATGAAGTTAAGAAAAACCCATTGCGGTCCTTGCCTTTTGCTTCAACAGTGGTACTTTTTGATAAAATAAAAGTACTTTTTTATACAACTGAACCATTTTTGGCACAACTGAAGTAACTTTATTATACCAAAAAGTTCTTAAGTTGTGTAATGAAAGTACTTATTAATACATCCAAAGTACTTTTTAGTACAATAAAAGTACTTATTAGTAATTTAAAGTACTTTTTCTTAGAATAAATGTACTCGGTGGTACAATGTATTGTTCATTTTGTGCATAATGAAAGTACTTTTTAATACAATAAATTGTACTTTTAAATACAATAGATTTTACTTTTTGGTACCAATGAAGTAGTTGATGATATCATAAAAGTATTTTTTGGTGCAATAAATTGTACTTTTTGGTACAAATAATGTACTATATACTACAAAAATATTACTTTTACAAAAAATGGTACATTAAATGTACTTTTTAGTACAAGAAATTTAATTTTTGATAAATTAAATTGTACTTTTTAGTACTTTTTGACACAATAAATGTACTTTTCAGTACAAAAAATTTACTTTTACAATAATCGGTACAATAAATGTACTTTTGGTACAAAAAATTTACTTTTTAATACTAAAAATTGAACTTTTACAATAAATGGTACAATAAATTAACTTTTTATTACAATAAATGTACATTTTGATAAATTAAATTGTACTTTTTGGTATCGAGTATTATCTGTACTTTTTGGTACAATAAATGTAGTTTTAAGTACAAAAATATTATTTTTACAATAATCGGTACAATAAATGTACTTTTTGGTACAATAAATTTACTTTTTAGTACAAAAAATTTTACTTTTATAATAATCGGTACAATAAAAGTACTTTTTGGTACAATATATGTACTTTTTAGTTAAAAATATTGGAAATTTAAAATAAATGTACTTTTTAGAACAATAAATTTAAAATTTGATAAATTAAATTGTACTTTTTGGTATCGGGTATAATTTGTACTGTTTGGTACAATAAATGTACTCTTTAGTAGAAAAAAATTTACCTTTACAATAAATGGTACAATAACTGTACTTTTTAGTACAATAAATGTACTTTTTGATAAATTAAATTGTAGTTTTTGGTATCGAGATTTATCTGTGTTTCAACTATTATCGCTCTAGGGCTACAGTTTTGCCACGCCCCTTCGCCCACAGATTGAGAATAAAAATTTCGTATACAAATTTTAACCTGAAGTGTCGAGTACTGTCTGTGTACCAAAGTGTATCTCTCTGGGACTGAATTACAGTTTTGCCACGCCCCCTCCGCCCATTGATCAAAAATTACAATTTCGTTTGCATATTCATATTTATGTTGGCGAGTGCTATCTGGGTGTCAAATATTATAGCTCTAGGTCAAAAATACAGTTTTGCCACGCCCTCTCCGCCCATTGACCAAAAATTTTTAATTTCGTCTGCATATTCGTCTTTGTGTTGTCGAGTACTATCTGTGTTCCAAATTTTATATCTCTAAGTCTAACATTCAGTTTTGCCACGCCCCTCCGCCTACTTATCCAAAATTAAAATTTCGTCTGCATATTCATATTCGTTTTGTCGAGTACTATCTATGTACCAAATTATATCTCTCTTGGGCTCAATTACAGTTGTGCCACGCCTCTCCGCCCACAGATCCAAAATTTAAATTTCGTTATCATATTCATATTCGTGTTGCGGATATCCAATATTATCTCTCTAGGGCTAAAAAACAGTTTTTCCACGCCCACTCCGCCCACTGATTCTAGTCTTAAATAAAGTTAGGTCATGCCCACTGCTCCATAATTACAATTTCGTATGCATAATCATATTTGTGTTGTCGAGTACTATCTGTGTATCAAATTTTATCTCTCTAGCTCTTAAAGAAGTTTTGCCACGCCCACTCTGCCCACAGCGTAAAAAATACCCATTGCCACGCAGTGGTGAAGAGTATACAACAAGTTCACATCGTTGCTTCTCTTATATAATAAACTCACATACCCAGCCCCTTCTTTTAACTTCCTCTCACGACGTCACTATTTGTCAGCGTATATCTCCCTGAACCCAAACTCTTGACGAGCGAGCCAAACCCAAAAAAAAAAAACGTTACGGCCAGCGAAAACTCAACGTACCACGACAGAATCTTAGACAGACAGTGAGTGTGTACTACTTGTGCTAGTAGTAACTCATTGATATGGCTTAAAGCTATATCGGCAAATACGTTACCAACATTTGTTTACCCACTAACAATATTTGTTTGTAGTTAGTCTAGATCGCTATATAATCCATACCTTCTGGTACTCGTTTGTTAGACTCTCGTTGAATTAAGCCGGGCTGAGCCGAGCTGACTTGAGTTGAGTTGAGCTGAGCTGATTTTTCCTACCACGTTAAGTATCAAGTTATGATTAAGTTCTAATGAGTTCGAGTATATGCAACAAACAAATGCTCGTTGGTAATAGCAACAACAACAACAACAGCAGCCGCAGCAACTGCAACAATAAATGCAAACAGAAATGTATCAAGGAGAACCAGTTCCCGGAATCACAATTAGATAAGTGGGTTTTCGTATGCACTCATACAATTGTTCCTTGGTCGTTCCACTATGGTGGTGGCAGTCAAGAGTTGTCAGTGAGTGTTTGTTGCGCGCATGTGCACACCGCTCCGCACTGACACACCGCTCTGAATGAGTGGTCTAGCAGTTCAGTGTTAGGCTTTCAACGTTAGCTTTTCTTGCTCTTTAGACTAACAAACTACTTGAGATTTGCAGAGTTCTATTTTGTTGTTGTTGTTGTTATTATGGCACAAAAGCTTAAGTGTGTCTAAAAATTGCAGAAAATGAAAATTGATTTATGTAGATTTAAGCATTAGTTTCAGCTTTTTATACTTTTCAATCATTCATTCACCCGTTTGCCATACTTGCATAGACGTGATACAAGTGATACAAATGTTTGTGCAACATTGTTCCGCTGGCCAGTGGACAGTCAAATGTTTGACGGCGTTTTTAATTCTCTGGATCTGTAGCTGTATAGTTTGCCAACAGAGGAAACGATTTTATGGCGGGGGTAATAAGTTATCATGTGGCTCCACCACAAAACAATTCATTTTATATTGGTTGGGGCGAGCAAGCATCTAATAAGCGGATAATGAAAATCCTCTATTTATAATAACACTGCAAGGAGCATACATAGATGAAAAATAATTATCATATCATAGTGTAAGATTAAGCTAAAGCAATGCTGATGGAATGAAAATATATGACAAGGATTAAATACAATGTTTCGAGGTAATGGGGAGATTGAAATGAAGAGAATTAAGAGGCTGCAAAAATAAATGGATGGAGTGAAAACAAATGTGGATATCGTTTTTTTATTTCAGTTCGAGTATACACAAAAAAACCAAAAAAAAACAACCGAGAATGAGAATGAAACATCCAATTTTAACCCGCCAGCGAGGACCTCCGCAAGCAAGCAGAATAAATGTCAAGTGGGTTTCAACAAGTAAGCCAGAAAAAAAACGAAAATTTCTCATACATACGTACGTACGTACATTATTTGAAATATTATTTGAAATTTCCGAATAACAAATAAAAAGATGACAAATAAATTGAAGTTATTTATTTTCCCAAATAAACAAATAAATATTTGTAGTTGATATTCCAAATAAAAACTAAATCAACTTTATTTGTGTCTTTTTATTTGTTATTTAGAATAAATTTTGCCCAACACTGATCTAATGGCTTGTGAGATATGACGGATTAAAATTTCGATTTGTATGGGCGGTGCCACGCCTCATTTTTTGACCATAATACCAGACTGCCTATACTCCCCCACTGTGAAAACATTTGATTGCATTCGTTCTATTTATTTGGCCCATATAACAACTTTTTTAAAAAATGGGCGTGGCATTGACCACTTTTCACAAACAAAGTAATTTTTCTTGTACGATCAATATATGTACCAAATGCTATTAAAGGTACAAATTTAATGGTTTATGAGACACAGCAATTTTAAAAATTCACACTGTATGGAGCGGTGCCATGCCCTTTTTGTCGCCTTGTAGTCTGAATTTTCACAAATCCCTTTTTACATTGCAAATTTAATGTTCTACCTTTAGCTGATTGGGCTGGAGAGTGATCAGTCAGTCACCCAAGCCTTTTATATATATAGATTTAGCCCTTAAACCATTCTTAACACGTGTCTTCCGCCCACCGATCGGAAAAAAATGTTCGCCTTATATAGCTAAATAGCTGTCGTTACCAGAACTATCTGGTATGAAATTTTACCTCTCTAGCGATAAAAACACTTTTGCCAATTTTAAAATTGTCTTCTGCAATTTTCTAATTGTTGTGGCAAATACTATCTGTGTATCAAATTTTATTTTTTTAGGGCTAAGATTCAGATTTTGACACACCTCCTCCGCCCACTGATTCAATAATTGTAATTGTTGTGCCAAGTATTATCTATTTATCAAGTTGCATCTCTCTAGGGCTAAAAACAGTTCTCAACGCCCCTCAACCCACCTATCAAATTTTATCTCTATAGCTATAAAAAAAGTTTTGCCACGTCCACTACGCCCATTAGGTCCAAAATTAAATTTTCGTCTGCATATTCATATTCGCGTTGTGGTGTTCTATCTGGGTATCAAGCTTTATCTCTGTAGCTCTAAAAAAAAGTTTCGCCACACCCACTACGCCCATTAGGTCCAAAATTAAAATTTCGTCTGCATATTCATACTCGCGTTGTCGAGCACTATCTGGGTATCTAATTTTATATCTTTAGCTCTCAAAAAAAATGTTGCCAAGCCCATTCCGCCCATTGGATCAAAAATTAAAATTTCGCCTTCATATTCTTGTAAGTGTTGTCGAGCACTATCTGGGTATCATATTGTATGGGTCAAAATTTAAAATTTCGTTTGCATATTCATAATCGCGCTGTCGAGAACAATCTGGGTATCAAATTTTATCTCTGTAGCTCTTGAAAAAAAGTTTTGCCACGCTCAGCATTACCATAGTGTCCAAAATTAAAATTTCGTCTGCATATTCATATTTGTGTTGTCGAGCACTATCTGGGTATCAAATTTTATCTCATTAGCTCTAAAAAAAGTTTTGCCATCGTCACGACGCCCATTGGGTCCAAAACTAAAATTTCGTCTGCTTATTCATATTCGCGTGATCGAGTCATATCAAGGTATCAAATAGTATCACTACGCTTATTAGTTCCACAATTAAAATTTCTTCTGATTATTCATATTCATGATGTCTAGTACTACATGGGCATCAAATTTTATATCTGTAGCTGTAAAAAAGTTTTGCCACGCCCACTACGCCCATTAGTTCCCAAAATAAAATTTCGTCTGTTTATTCATATTCGTGTTGTCGAATACTAGCTGGGTATTAAATTGTATTTCTGTAGCTCTAAAATAAAGTTTCGCCACACCCACTACGCCCATTGGGTCAACAATTTTATATAACCTACAATAATTACGAATCATTCACATTTTATATATCAACACCCCTGCCTTCAGACCCATAGTCCATTTTTGATACGATTTTGCCTTGAACAAACTTATTAAAATTCATACCACATCCATATTTTTTAAGAATTTTACTCCGTTAATGACTTTCTTAATAAAATTAACTCCATAACCATAAAATCTATCTCTTATGAAATCTAAAATAAATTAAACAAATGGCGTATCTACCCCACCCTGCCCACCAAAAACCAAAACCAAAAAGATTTATATACATTTTCAGTTTTATGCCTCAAATAATCTTTTAAGGTCATTCTACAATCTATTTATGCCAAGCGGCTGGAGGTAACCAAATCATAGGCCGCCCAAAACAGCAGCAGCAAAAATTTACGAGCTTCCTCTGCCGATTGCGGACATTTCTTTAGCCTACTGTGTCTATATCTTTAGGTTTTATGAGGAACACATCTCTAACTACTCTTTTTCGGTGTTTTTAATTACTTGAGCTCTAAACATTTGTTGTGGCATTTTAATTACTTTTACAACATTAGCGTACGAGACAAGAGTGCGCGCTGCTAAAGACCACATGGAAATACTAGCGGACAATAACGAATTCATTTTCATTCATTGGCATTCATTCATACGCCAGGCCAACTCTCAACGCTTTGGCTATTCGACTGCAGCGAAATCGCCCAAAATCCTATGGCTCGCATAGCCCCATATTGGGTTTTGGTTTATTTACTCATCTCATACATCAACTGAACCATCGAAATCACGACATGAGGTAGCCAGACAGCCCAGCCAGCGCTGGTGAAAGATGGGTACAGATGAAAATAACCGAATCATGCGTAGATTTTAGGCTCTTTGAGTTTTTGGCTAAAAATATGGAGAAAAAAAAACAACAGAAAGAACATCAAGGAAACCACACAAAAGCAGAGTATAAGAAAGGAAACTGTATTTGATAAATGTTGTAACGGTGGTCAAGTATGAAGATGACTTCAACAGTGGTTAAGGCAGCTCATGGCAGCCATACTGCTGTGATTACTAAAAAGGCTGCAGATATATTAGTAATGCCACTACGAACGTTATTATGATTAACCACTGTCCTTAGTGTGTGCGGATTTAAAGAGGTTTAAACGGTCAGGCAGTACGTCACTCAATCTCTTGAATGACCGGTGCTGGTGGTGGCTGTGGCGGTGTTGGTGCTTCTTGGCAACCGGTATCAATCTTGGTGTATGTGCGTTGTGATGTACTGACTTAGAGTTCCCTCTACAGCATCTTTTTGCCTTCTATTATGGGTTTGGATATATATGTTTTTTCTTCTTCTTTTAGACCTTTGCTGTATGTTGTAGTAGTTTTTTCTCTCTCTTTATTTTTGACTGATGTGTTTATCGTGCGCCAGACATTTGGCAAATGATTGTCGATCGCGACCTATTGATCTTAAACGTCAAATTCAATGAATGAATGAATGAATGTCTGCGCGTTGTTTGTTTTTTTGTTTGTTCGTCTGTCTGTCTGACAATGCGTTTTCATTCGAGGGCCGGTTAAGCTTAATGACGTAGATCGCATCGCATTGTGCGAGTACTACTATCTGATGGAACTGAGCGGAAATTACGATAGGGGCGTTTTTTTTATTTAATGTCTACGGCAGGAAATTTACTTTTCAATGAAGTCATTAGAGAAATATGAAAATAATTTAGATGCAGAGAGCAGTGGATAAATCGAATGTGAGGAAATTTTGAAACAATTTGAATTACCTAGAGGAAAGTAATTTTTTACAACAATTATATAACTAGAAGAAAAGGATTTATAACGAGTTTATTTGCAGAATATTTTATAACGACCGGTTGTGACATGATAATTACAACATAAATAACATGTGTTAAATAGAAATTTGTATGAAATTTAGAAAAATATCATATGTGCTGTTATATTGCCCGTGATAATTGTGTGAAATGAATGAACATTTGTTAAGAACATCGATACCACGAATTGTGCAAGCCCTACACCTACCTACTGATTTAAAATTAAAATTTGGTCAGCAACTGTCCCTCTAGGACTAAAACACAAATTGGCCACATCAAATGCACCCATTCACCGAAAATTAAAATTTTGTTTGCATATCCATATTCGTGTTGTCAATTACTATCCGGGTATCATATACATATCCGTGTTGTCAATTACTATCCGGGTATCATATTGTATCCGTCTAGCTCTTAAAAAACCAGTAAGAAAGTTTCAGTCGGGCAACCCGACTTACATATACCATCACCCTCAGTAAAACAAAACAAATTTATATTATATTGATATTATTACTCTATTTCTAAAGTGGGCGGAGTGGTACATTTGTATGGGAGGTACCAGAAGGGGCGTGTCTAGACTTCCAATATTTTTTCCAAGACTTTATCCTGTTATAACTTAACAAAATGCATAATTTGGACACGATCGTGTTGAGTGTATTGATATTATAACTCCATCTCTAAAGTGGGCGGAGTTGTACGTTTGTATGTGAGATACCAGAAGGGGCGTGGCTAGACATTCAATTGTTTTTCCAAAACTTAATCCTGTTATAGCTTTACTAAATATAGAATTTGGGTACGATTGAGTTCGATGTATTGATATTATTACTCGATTTCTAAAGTGGGCGTAATTGTACATTTGAATGGAAGGTACCAGAAGGGGCGTGGTCATGTAGCCCATTTTCAATATCGTAAGTAGTTTTGGGGAAATATTAACTCGTGCAAAATTTCAAAACATTTGGTGGCGTCTTTCGAAAGTTATCGTGCGAACCAGCCAGACAGACGGATAGACAGACAGACGGACAGGGCTCAAACGACTTAAAAAGTCATGAATCGAGTTTGGTCCAAAGAAACCTAGGGTCTAAAGTGACTCCTTCTATATGTTATACTTTTGGGTCGTATCAAATGATATATACCCTCATCCCTAAGGGTGATGATATAAAAAGTTTTGCCATAACCAATATACCGATAGCGTCCAAAACTACCACGCCCAATACTCCCATTGGGTCCAAAATTAAAAATTTGTTCGCATATTCATATTCGTGTTGTCGAGTACTATCTGGGTATCAAATGTTGACTATCTAGCCTTAAAAAATGTTTTGTTACGCCCACCTACGGTAATTTCTATACTGTACCACCCTCCAAATTTCATTGAGAACGGTTCACTCGTTTAGACGAGATTGAGCCACAAACAAACAGACAAACATTCACATATATAACATTTATAGGGATTAAAATTCAAGCATCTTGCCTGCAATGGACAATTTTAAAAAAAATTATGCACTATGGTCCTTAAAAGGGACTAATTTAGTAACAACTTCAAAACTCCGACCGTGATAGGATGCTACAAAACACGCGATTATTTTGGGGCAGACCACGGTTTAATAACTACCACAGTCATCTACATTTTTTGATCGGCGGTCACCTTAATATTACTTACTTACTTAAATTCCCTTTGCACCCCATGAATGAGGTATGGGATAGCTTCTCGCGTTGTTGTGAATTAACACGCTTTCTATTTTTAGATTCACAACTAACGGCACCTACTTATTTATCGATTAATGCGAACGTCACTGTTTTGAGAAACTCTTACTAGACACGACGATTGAATCGACGATTTATACTGCGAAGTTGCTGTCAAACAACATTCGAGGGGAGCCGACAATGAAAGACAATTTTATTTATTTTTTTCTTTTAAGATGACTGGAGCCAGGTTTGAACCTGCGATCTCCCGCATGGTAGTCGCGTGTTCTAACCACTATGCCACGGCCGGATCCCACCTTAATATTATCGACGGCAATTTCGTAACTTTTTATAGCAATGTTGTAATGAAATTATTTACCGTTATTGCTTATGCCATCTTTTATTTCTGGTATGAAGTATGTAATTCAAATGATCAATTCCAAATTAAATATGTCGTCGATAATAATAGTACTATATATGGTAAATTGCTATTTTTGAATCTCTTTAGGAAGGAAAAACAATAAATATATGGTTACCAAAGCAAAAGATCAAATATGGCGGTTGTGATCTACAAATTATATGCTTTTCTATAGCCATAAGAAAGAGACAGGCATATAATATTTATAGAAAAGGTGTTATGACAATATTAACCGTTATTTCTTAGGACATCTTTTATTTCTGGTATCATGTAATTCAAATGATTAATTCTAAATAATATATGGTACATTTCAGAATAGTGCTATATAGTGTATTATCGCCACTATAGATACTTTTTCAGAAAACGAGAACATATATTTGGTACCTCAGAGCAAACTATCAAATATGGCGTATGAAACCAACACTTTTGGTTTATTTTGATGGTGCGTAGAACATTACTGTCCTATTATGTTCAAACAGCAGTAAGAAAGAGACAAAGATATACTTTTAATAGCAAAGCTGTTATGAAAATTGTCACTGTGTTTTCTTAAGCCATCTTTAATTTCTAGTATGGGGTAATGCAAATTATCAATTCCAAATAAAATATGGCATATTTCTGAATAGTGAAAAATTTACAAGAATAATATATTTGAGATGGAAAGATAATAAATATGGTTACACCGCTAACCTGAAAGAAACGAAGTGTGTATTGAAACATATGGGGACTGAGTGAGATAGAAACACAATATATGTGAATTAAGCAAGCACAACTGTGTCACAGAATTGATCATTTGAATTACATCATACCAAAAATAAAAGATGACTTAAGAAATAACGGTCATTATAGTCATAACTTATTTTCCGTGTCAATTTATATATATGTTACTTTCTTATTGCTGTTGGAAGGTAACGGGACTATGAAGTAAAAACACCCATCGGAAAGCATATAATTTGCAGAAGACAGCTCCATATTTGATATTTGACTCTATTTTTGTATGGGTTACATAGAGTAAAATATCAAATATGGAGCTGTCTTTTGCAAATTATATGCTTTCCGATAGTGGTTTTTCTTCAAAGTCCCGTTACCTTCCAACAGCAATAAGAAAGAAACATATATATAAATTGACACGGAAAAGAAGTTATGACTATAATGACCGTTATTTCTTAAGTCATATTTTATATATGGTAAGATGTTATTCAAATGATCAATTCTACATAAAATATGATATATTTAAGAACAGTACCATATATGGTATTATAACCACTATGGATACTCTAGCAGCAAACGAGAGCAAATATTTGGTTACACAGAGCAAAATATCAAATCTGGCCGATGACACCAACACTTTTGGTTTATTGCATAGACGTCCAACAGTAGCACAATTCTGCTCGTTCAATTCACACATATTGTTTTTCTCTCTTATTCAGTCCCATTATTTTTCAATTCACACACTATATTCTTTGAGTGTGTTCAGTCTCTCTCCCACTAATAGCACCTCATTTTTATTGGACGTCTATGGTTTATTGTAATGTTAGGTAGAACCCATCATAGTCCCATGTCTCTCCTATATCAAAGAAAGATAGAATAAAAAAGATCAATTCCAAATAAAATATCTCACATATCATAATAATGCCATAATTGAAGGAAATATAATAAATTTATGATTACACAGAGCAAAATATCAAATATGTTGGTTGTCATCCATTATGATGATAGAACCTCATAGTCCCCTTACCCTACTGCAGTAATAAGAATGAGTCAGTTATAAACATTTTCATGGATAAGCTGTTATGAAAATATTTACCGTTATTTTTTAGACCATCTTTTATTTCTGGTATAAAGTAATTCAAATGATCTATTCCGAATAAAATATGGCTTACTACAGAAATGTATTATATATGGTACAGTTGATACTTCAAATCTCTTTTAGTAAAGGAGAAAAATTGTTCATACACAGAGCAAAATATTAAATATGGCGGAATACACCAATACTTTTGGTTTATTGTGATTGTGATTAGAAACTGATCCCAGCAGCATAAAATGGGGCTTTGCATGCCTTCTTACAGGCCTGCAATGGCAGTCAGAAGCCCTACCCTTCAAATGCAGTCTTCATTTCAAATTAACATAGGGTGTCATAGGCAGGCAAGGCCTGCACATTCCCTTTCTCATTGAAGGCGTTTCAGTAGGCATGCCTAGTATGTCCTGCTTGGAGTCCTAATAACAAGGGCCTTCTATGAGGCATTGCTACTGCAGACCAGCTTACAGGCCTGCAAAAGAGCATTTATAGAAGGACTTAAATAAAAAAAAGCATATGCGAATTATTTCCATATTAAATGATTTCCTACTTTTTATACATTTTTAATACAATATTTATTACAATTTGTAATAACTAGTTTTTTTAAACTCCAACAGCGGGAATCGAACTCGCGACCTCAGTACTCATAGTTGGGCATGCTACCTACACGGCTATCACGTGATATAGTTGTTGTACGATAAAAAACATACATGTGGTTTTCATAAACAACAGCATCTGTCTTACCTTCCCCTAAGAGGCCTGCCAACAGGCCTAATCGGAGAAGTGACAAGTGCATGGCTATGAACGTCAATTCTGCCTTCTACTAATAGGACTGTCAACAGGCCTGTTTAAGGCAAGAAAGTTTGCATGCCCTTTGAGAACATCTATGGTATTTTTGTGGGGTACATAGTAGGGCTGCTCACTGGCCAGTTTTAAGAAGGGTAAGAGGCATGTCTGCGGGAACTATTCTCATCCTAGTAAGCGGCCTCATTGCAGGTCTCATTTGAGAAGCAAAATGTGCATGGGTATGGAATTTTTTATAAGGCTTAGTGAAGGACTTATTAAAGCCTGTATACATGCCTGGAAAAGGAAGGCGTATTAGAATGTCAACAAAATGCCTTTGAAGGCATGTTTGCAGGCATATTTTTACAATGCCTCGTCTTTTCCGCTGCTGGGGATAGTTCAATTACCCTCATACAGGCAAAGGTGTTATGAAAATATTAACCTTTATATTTATGCCATCTTTTATTTCTGGTATAAGGTAATTTAAATGATCAACCCCAAATAAAATATGGCACATTTTAGAATAGTGCTATAAATGGTACAATCGCTATTATCGAATCTACTTGAATATGTAAGAGAATAAATATGGTTACACATAGCAAAGTATCTAATATCGTCGCTGCGCCGACCAAATAAGTTATGTGTAATTTTTCGAATTTTTTTTTATTATAATATTTTAAAGATCTTGTGGTCGTCCATCGACCCTGTAATCCCTTTTACGATATCTTGATTGGTTTCGAAGTTATCAAGATCAGCAAAGTGCAGAATATATAAAAAATGTTCCAAAATAAACAATTTTATTGAAAAACACATGACTGTTTTAGTCGACGCAGCGATGATATGTTGGCTGTCTGTTACAATTCAAATGCTTTCTGATGGGAGTTGGTACCACAAATTCCCATTACCTTCCAGCTGTAAAAAAGAGACAGATATATTAAATATCATAGAAAATGGTTTTACGAAAATCTTTACTGTTATAAAATATAGTGGACGTCAGATAGGTCTATATAAGATGCCAATGCCACTAGTAATAGTCTTTCAGCACGAAAGAACAAATATATGGTTACTAAAAGCAATATATCAAATATGACGGCTAGAATTTACATTTTTTGCGGTCGGTAGATCATCCTAGTCCCATTACCCTCATACAGCAGTAAGAAACAGCCAAATATATGCATTTTCATAATAAATGTGTTGTAGCAATATTTACCATTATATCTTTGGACATCTTTTATTTCTGGTATGAGGTAGTTCAAATGAACAATTCCAAATAAATTATGGCATATTTCAGAAAAGTGCTGCCACTATGGATACTCTTTCAGCAAAACAGAACAAATATTTGGTACCACAGAGCAAACGATCAAATATGGCGTATGACATCAACACAGCAGTAAGAAACAGAATTAATGCTCTTTCAGCACAAGAGAACAAATATATGGTCACTAAGAGCAATACATCAAATATGGCGGCTAGAATTTACATTCTTTTCGACAGGGGAAACAACATCAAAGTCCCATTACCTTTTTACTGCAGAAAGTAAGAGACAGATATGTATATATAGTTTTATAGAAAAGGTGTTATGAAAATGATCACCGTTACTTCTTAAGCCAACTTTTATTTCTGGTATTAGGTAATTCAAATGATCAATTTAAAATAAAATATGGAATATTTCAGAATTCTTCTTCTTCTTTACTGGCAGTAACAACAGAAATTCATCTATCAGTAGCCGAACGTAGAAAACCATTCCAAGCGCTTCGGTCTTTTGCGCTCCGTAGATAGTTCGTCATACCAAGCTTACTTAACATTTCCGTCACCTGGTCCATCCATCGGAGTTTTGGTCGCCCCCTCCTACGCCGCCCATCGAGTTTATTGCCGAAGACTTTTCGAGCCGGAGCGTTTTCGTCCATTCGTACAACGCGTCCAAGCCAGCGCATTCGGTCTATTTGAACGCGCTTGACCACGTCGATGTCGTTGTACAGCTCATACAGCTCATGATTCATTCGACGACGGTACTCGCCGTTCACGATGATGGGTCCAAATATTTTGCGGAGTATTTTTCTCTCGAAGACTCCCAGAATAGATTGATCCGCTTGTGTCATTACCCACGATTCTGCGCTGTAGAGCAAGACAGGTAAGATCAGAGTCTGGTAGAGCTGTATCTTTGTTTTTCGAGAGAGCGCTTTGTCGTTAAATCGCTTGCTTAGCGCATAGTAGCAGCGGTTTGCGATCAATACTCGTCTTTTGATTTCGAGGCTGACATTATTATTTTTGTTTATGGCGGAGCCAAGGTAGACAAAATCATCTACCACTTCAAAATTATAGTTGGCAACGTTCACGCAGCGTCCCAGACGAGTGGACTTTTTGTTCGTTGTAACAAATAACTTGGTTTTGTCCTCGTTTATCACCAGACCCACTTCAGCCGACTGCTTTTCAATGCTCGAAAAAAGCCGCAGTAACATCTCGCATTCCACGTCCAATAATATCGATATCATCAGCATACGCGAGCAACATGTGGCTTTTGTTAAATATGGTGCCATTCCTGTTTACTGCTGCTTTCCGCATGATCATCTCCATTACGATGTTAAAGAGATCGCAGGACAGACTATCGCCTTGTCTAAAGCCTCGCTTGGTAGAAAATGGCTCTGACAGATTTTTGTCAATTTTCACTGAAGACTTCGTGTCAGTCAGTGTCATCCCGCAGAGTCGAATTAGTTTTGCGGGGATACCAAACTCAGCCATAGCATCCAACAATTTCTGTCGTATCGGACTGTCAAATGCAGCTTTGTAATCGATGAACAGGTGGTAGGTATCGATCTGCATTTCTTGAGTCTTCTCCAGGATTTGTCGTAGCGTGAATATCTGGTTGGTGGTGGATTTACCAGGTCTAAAGCCACACTGATAAGGTCCAATCAGGTTCGCCAGAAAGGGCTTTAGTCTTTCACATAACACACTAGACAGGACCTTGTATGCGATGGGTAAAAGGCTAATCCCGCGATAGTTGGTACACACACTAGGATCGCCTTTCTTAAGCACGGGACATAGGACACTCAGATTCCAATCATCGGGCATGCATTCCCTGAGCCAAATCGTGTTTATGAGCTGGTGCATGCATGTTACCAGGTCATCGCCGCCGGCTTTAAAAAGCTCTGCCGGTAGTCCATCGGCTCCCGCAGCTTTATTATTTTTAAGCCGGGCAATTGCCGTGCTGATCTCGTTTTGGCTCGGTGGTGGACTGTATACTCCATCGTCGATGATTGGTGCGATTTCGTCACTTATGCTGCCTTCGGGAACGAGAAGAGATTGAAAGTGTTCCCTCCATATTTGCAGCACACTCTGAGTGTCCGTGACCAGATTTCCGTCTCTGTCCTTACAGGTGGGGATCCCTGTTCCAAAACCTTTACTTTTTACCTTTTGGTAGAACTTTCGGGCCTCACCTCTATCCCTGTAGTTTTCGATATCCTGGCTCTCTCTTTTCTTCCACAGACACTTTTTCCGTCTGAACAGGCGGAAAACAACTGCCGGTTGTTGCGGCAGTGGTCATAGAATTCGTAATAAGCTGCTACTGCATGTCGGGAACATCAGAAATAGGGGGATTTGTATGGACTAATTGAGAGAGTTGGTTGGAGTAGACATTGGCTATCTCAGTGGTATGCAGCTTTGTGATGTCTAGCTTCCTTTGCGTTTGATTACGAGTGTTTTTAGATCTTCTTAATCGTGTGCGTACCTTGGCTGCAACTAGGTGGTGATCCGAGTCAATATTTGCACCGCGCATCACACGCACGTCCATAACGCTTGAGACATGCCTTCCATCAATCACCACGTGATCAATCTGATTTCTTGTATTTTGATCGGGAGATATCCAGGTTGCCTTGTGGATATCTTTATGCGGGAATCTGGTTCCACTCACAACCATGTTTTTTGCCGACGTGAAACTTACCAGTCTGAATCCGTTATCGGAGGTGTTGTTGTGTAGACTGAATTTTCCGACTGCTGAACCAAGAGCATCTTCCCTTCCTATTTTAGCATTAAAATCTCCCAGAACAATTTTAATGTCATGTGCAGGGCAGCGGTCATATATATCCTCCAGGCGCTCATAGAATGCATCTTTGATGTCATCGTCTTTGTCTTCCGTCGGGGCGTGTACACAAATCAGCGTAATGTTAAAATATTTCGCCCGGATGCGAATGGTGGCTATACGGTCACTTACAGGGTTAAACCGCGAGACCAGGTGTCGAAGTCTCTTGCCGACTAGGAAACCACATCCAAATTCGTGTCTTTCTGCATGGCAGCTGTAAAAGATGTCACAGTTCTTTCGTCGTGTGCATCCCTGTCCCGTCCATCTCATTTCCTGTATGGCGGTGATGTCAGCCTTGTATTTGTCGAGGACATCCGCCAGTTGGATAGAGGCACCATCTCTGTATAGAGTTCGGACATTCCAGGTGCATATCCTTAAATCATGGTCCTTATATCGTTTGCGGGGGTCGTCAACAAATGGGGGGGGGGGGGGGGTTCTTGTTTTTCTTTTTCTTCGTGTTTTCATAATAAATTTTTGTTTAAGAAGAGTGGCTTATTAGGCCACCGCTCCCGATCCTTGTTTCTTGGGGCTGCCAAAGCCACTAAGAGAGCCTGTTTTTAGCTTCAGTAACTTCTGTAACCTAGTTCCTAAGACGCATCGGTGGTAGCATGCCGATTAGGTTACTCAACATTTCGCCTTCTAACTTTAGCTAACTTCTAAGCGGTTGCTTTGAAGTCATTGCCCGGGGAATACTTGGTCTAAGACCGGAAGTAGTTAGCTGCTTGGACAGTGCCACAAAGGAATCGCTTCTGGTCACTCCCAAGTGAGTGACAATCAGTAACTTTCCACCTCTGGGCAAAGTCCCATATTTCAGAATACAGTATTTACCGCTTATATGCACTTCGTAATTTGCTCGACTTTTAGTGCTTATAAGCGGGAAATGCATTTACCAAAACTCGGTATTTTATATACAAAAGAAAGATTGTTCAAGTTCGGCTGCATATAAACGATAAATGCTTATAACCGGCGTGCATATAAGCGGTAAATACTGTAGTGCTATATATATATGGTACAATCTCCTAGTTGCAATTTATTTTGCAACAAGAGTACAAAGATTTGGTCACACAGAGCAAAAGTTCAAATATGGCGGATAACACCAACACTTTTGGTTTATTGGGATTGTGGTTAGAACCTGATAGTTCCAACACCCTTCTACAGCTGAAAGAAAGAGACAGCTATAAAAATGTTAATATCAAAAGTTTTATGAAAATATTGACTGTTATTCCTAAGGCCATCTTTTATTTGTGGTATGAAGTGATTCCAATGATCTATTCCAAATAAAATATGGCATATTTTAGAAGCGCGATATATATGTTACAATCGCTATTTACGAATTTCTTCAAGAAGGAAAGAGAAAATATATGATTACACAGAGTAAAAAGTCCAATATGTCAGCTGCCTTCTAGAATTTACGTGCTTTGCGAAGGTATTAGAACATCATAGTCGCATTACACAAAACAGGGCAAGAAAGAGACAGCTATATAATGTTTTATAGAAAATGTGTTATACCAATATTTACCGTTATTTCTGAGGCCATCTTTTATTGCTGGGGAGCGGTAATCTAAATGATTGATACCAAATAAAATATGGCATATTCCAGAACAGTACTACTTATATATCGTACAATCGCCACGTTGCAATCCTTTTGGCACAACAGTACAAATATTTGGTTACACAGTGCAAAAGTTCAAATATGGCGAAGCTGTTATGGTAATTTTCACCGTTATTTCTTAAACCATCTTTAATTTCTGGTATGAGGTAATTCAAATGATTAATTCCATAACAAAATATGGCATATTTCAGAAGAGTACTATATATAGTACAATTGCCACATTGCAATCTATATTGCCACAAGAGTACACAAATTTGGTTACACAGACAAAAGTTCAAATATGGCGGATGACACCAATACATTTGGTTTATTGTGATAGTGGGTTTATTGTGATCGTGTTGGGTGTATTGATATTATTACTCGATATCTAAAGTGGGCTGTATTGGGCTGTCAATGATTGGCCTACAAAGCATAACACTTTAACCTGATTTTGCCAGTGGTCGAACCCAGGTCATTCGAATAATGCTTCTATGTTATAAACGTCATGATCTGGACCAGTTCCAGTATTTAGATTATCTAAGGCGCACGAACGGAGTGAAGGGTATAGTAATTTTGTGCTTCCATTTGTGACACCCATAACGCGGAGTGGTAGGTATGGCAATATATATATATATATATATGATCAGAGTCGAGATCTGAGTCGATTTCAAGACGACCATCTGTTCCTCTGCTCTGTCTGTCTGACCCGCGATTATTGCCGTAGTTTAAGAAAAATCGAGCTGAAATTTGGAATGCAAACTTTTATCCTTAAAATAGAGACTAAGAGGTACTCCCACATCCCATACAAACTCCCCGTTTTTGGGGTCTATCCATAAAATTACAGCAAGCCGTGCTGACATTTTGTATGCAAGCTTATCTACTCCAAGCGGAGGTTGAGTTATAAGATGCACCCGATCAGTTAACAACTACTCCCACCTCCCATACACAATTCCTCTTCGTGGGAGGGGCCGTCTAGGGTAAGTCCTTTGACAGTTCCTGAGATTACAACTGTAGTTTAGCAGTAATCGGTCTGAAATTTTGTATGCAAGCTTTTCTACTCTAAGCGGAGGTTGAGTTGTAAGATGTGCCCGATCAGCCTAAAACTAAACCCACCTTCCGCCCAAAACCTCACTTCTTGGGGATGTCCGTCTGTCTGTCCCCACGATTACAGCAGTAGTTCTAGATATTTCGTGCTGAACCTTTGAATGCAAATTTCTATCCTTCTAAATTCTAAGATGATCAAAATCGGCCAAACATTACTCTCACCACCCATACAAACTCCCCCCTTTTAAGGAACCTGTGCCCGCAATTACAGCCGTAGTTTAAGAGCAATCGAGCTGAAATTTTGTACGCAAGCTTCCCTACTCTCTCTAAGCGGAGGTTGAGTTCTAAGATAACATTCTCTTTTTTAAGGGTTTCCGACGGTCTGTCCCCACGGCTACAGCAGTAGTTAAAGAAATATCGAGGTAAAATTTATTATGCAGCTTTATACCCTCTAGGCGAAGGGTAAGTTCAAAGATGAGCGTGATCGGACGATAACTACCTCCATCACCCTTACAAACACCCTATTTTTGTGGTGTCCGTCTGTCCATCCCCGCAATTTAGGCCGTTGTTTAGAGAATTCGAGCATTGTGGTGTTTGATGGAAGACATGTCTCAAGTGTTATGGACGTACATGTGATGTGTGAAGCAAATATTGACTCGGTTCACCACCTTTTTGCAGCCAAAGTACGCAATACTCATAACCAAACACAATGAAAGCTAGACATCACCAATCTGTATACCACCGCGATAGCCAATGCCTGCGTTAACCAACTCTCACAACTACTTTAAACCCACCTCCTACTTCTGATGTTTCAGATACACAGTGTCATTTTATTGAGAATTCTATGACCATTGCCTCACCGACCGTACTGGGTTATGAGAAACCATGCCATCAGACAAGCTCTGGTGCAATGAGGAATGTCTTGTAATGAAAAATGAAAAAAGCATGCTATATACATGGAGATGCTGTAGCCAATCGTAGCACGTGCTGTAAAGGAACAATATAATGAGAAGAAAAGGGAGATAAAACATCACCTCAGGAGGGAATAGCGTCTATGCAAGAAAAGAGAGATCAAGGATATCGAAAACTACAGGCCTAGTGGTAAAAAGGCCATCCTATCAAACATGGTTGGACCTTATCAATGTGGCTTTAGACCTTCGGTAAAAATAGGCAAAAATCTGTCTAAGATTATTTCTACAAAGCGAAGATTTAGCCTTTTACAATAAAATGAAAAATACCTCATAATTTTAGGATTGAATAGTATATATTTTAGGCATAACGATTATAAAGTACTTTCCTCACATGTTATATACAACGAACTTCGAATATGTTCTTACTACAAATTTACCTTTCTCACATTTACCCAGTAAACTCTTTCTTTTAAATTTCCACCTTTTGCTTTCATTCCCAATTTCACTATTACTTTTATTCTTCATCATTAGACGCCCCTGATTATAAGTTTAGTCGCATTTTATGGTAATGACCACACTTCCTTTTTTTCCACAACCGGTTGCTGGTGGGTACAAAGTATGTTATTTTAATATTTTTTCTAAAAACATTATGTAAATTTGTCTCTCTCCAAAAGGGATTTATGATCTCTAAGCCCATTTTGGGTCGTTTTCATATCCCCATCATGATTTGTGGCTGGTAATAAATCTTCTCTTGGTAGTCTTATAATATTCCCTGATCACTTTTGAGTTAATTATGATTAAATTATGAAATTGATCACACTTTGGGTAATAAAACAAAACAATCCCCACACATTCAGGTAGCATTTTAACGGAATACACCCCAATTAACCTGGTTTTTTTTTCAGTTGTTGTTGTTGTTGCATATATATTGTTTGTTCGATTTTGTGTAAGGAAAACAATAAACAAAGACTTTTGGATTTTCGTTTGTGCTTTCAGCTGCCACTGTCTTTGACTCTATTACTGATGCTGTCGTTAGTGTTGAACGCTCAGCGGCTCAGGCATGCGGTTATTGTTACGAGGAAAACAAAGCAACTCCTTCATTTTATTTTTGTTGCTTCGCTATACATTACAATGTCAGATAAAAAATATTTATATTTTTTTCGTTGTTTTTGAAAATTTTTCAATCTCTGCTATCGCGGTATCACTGGAAAAAATATTGTATGTGGTTTGGCAGAGAAGACGTTTTGGTTTTGTAAATAGATGGAGACTAACGATAAGTTACGCTTAATTAGATCGATCGTAAGTCTATGCTCGCCTGTACCAGAACTTCAGCTGAATGCAACTAAAATACCAGCAAAACATTGGCCATCTAACTATCGTCGGCCGAATGGCGAGAAAGAGAGATGATCATCATTTGTTTTCCACTGATATTGTTTGTTATCTTTTAAGATGCATTTGTTGTTGTTGTTGGTTTTGCTAGCCTTTTGCTGGAGTAACGATAAACGTTATGGAGGATCAGACAGTCTTAGTACATGCGGTTGGGCAAGGCCGTGTAGTGAGGCACAGTGATTTTCCAAAGCGGGAATGTGGTTGATGGTATATCAAAGAAGGGGAACTGTGAAACAATACTTATATGTAGGTGAACAAATTTCAGTGGGAAGAAAATTAAGGTAGAAAGTATGACTTCGTGTGATAAAGGTGTAAAAAGAATTAGTTTTTCAACGATGTTGTAGTCTTATCAATACCACCAATGTTTTTGTGGGATGACAGATGTATTTTGCCTTAAGGGGACAGTTTGTGAATAAAAAAACATATTGAATACAAAAAATATTGATTGTAGTCTGTTTAACTACTTCTGCAGTAACACAAATTCCCCCTATCAAACTCCTGCCAAACCACTGTCTCCCATATGTTGCAACCTATGCATACATGCATACACATACGCTCACTGCACTCCACCATCATTAACCGTTCGTTGGTATGGGGGGGGGATACTAAACTCAAAAATGTAAACTATACCTCGTACCTGGATATCTGTTACTCATGTAACAAATGATCCACAGAGCACTGAGTGTGTATATGTGTGTGTGTATGCAACTTTTGCTATGTTGTTATTTCCTGGGCTTTCAGTATGAGGATTATAGCGTAGATTAAATGTATACAAGTTTAAATTGGAATCACGATCTTTATATTTATCTTAAATATTATATCTAAACAGACATTATAAACGCACTTAGCGCTACAAAATGAAGCAGGAAAAACAGCAACAGCAACAACCACTACAGCAACATACAAAGAAGATGATTGCAACAGCTTTAAAAGCGTAGAGCAGCAACAGAAAAAATTATATAGATTAGTGTCTCGATTTAGGTTTCCATAGATATGTAAACCTTATCGTAGGAGCAGTCGCAGGTGGGGGGTGATATTGACGCGTTAGTCCTAACGTTTGTAACAATTAGGGCGGTGTAGAGTTAACAGTTTTATGTTTAACAACTGGCGATCAATAGCGACATTGTTGCTAAGTTTCAATAATGTCAGAAGAAATGGTTCAGGGAAATACTTACGTGAAGAAATGCAGGAAGTTATTTAGATTAAATGTTTTATGTAGCATGGTATCAGTTTCGATCAAGTTGTTTATGGTAAACAAACAAAAATTTATAAACAAAAATTTATTTTTGTGCGTTGGTAAGGCGATCACTTCAAAAGGCATGGAGCGATATGACACATTTTTTTGTCACAATGTTCGTAATAGCCCGAGAATGGTTTTTATAAAAAAACCACGCCCACTTTTTCTAATATATTAAATGTCCACATTTACACTAAACCGATCTTAAAAAAATATTATAAATAGGTATCACTACTGTATAGAGATTACCATATGCTATGAATTATGGAATTTTGGATCCGATGGGCGGAGTGGGCGTGGTAAAACTTTTTTTTTTTGGTAGAGAGATAAAAATTGGTACATAGATAGTACTAGCCAACACGAATATGAATATCTACACGAAATTTTAATTTTCTCTAAGTAGGCGGAGTGGGCATGGTCAAACTGTTATGCAGTCCTAGAGAGATAAAATGTGATACCCTGATAGTACTCTGTACCAGAAAAAGGAATATGCAGACGAAATTTTTAATTTGGTTCAGTGGGCGTGACAAAAGTATATTTGAACCCTTTAGAGATAAAATGTAATACAAAGAAAACACTCGGCAGGACTGGTTGACATTTGCAGACAAGCAATAGACGGAAAAACTACAAGAAAAAATGGGTTCACTAGTTAAATTACCCAAATTTTTACAAATAAAATTTCAATTAGAAATTGTAATGGACTTTGTAATATTTTCAGGTCCTTAGTGTCCTTGCGATAATAATTCGAGATTGCAATCGGGTGTTATAATTTAAATATTAAAATAACCTTTTTACCAGAACTTAAACAAAAATGACCAATAATATGTCAGACAGCAGTGTTGGCTCTATTAATGTCGAGGGTCCTTTAGTGTTCTTGAACGTTTTTACATAATTACAGATTGACAATCCTGATAAAATAGTAAAATACAAAAAAGTATAGTTTATACAAAATTTTATAAAAATTCAAATTCAAATTAGTCATATTTACTTTTTATTGGTAATTTTTGTTATATTAAGGATATTAGTCCAATATTGGATATAGGTTCTAATTCAAAATATCGCTGGCAATATAGTTAAATAAAAATTGACAACTTATGCTTAACTCACAGAATAATATTAATTAGAATCCCCATCTCTCTCGTTGTTCTAAAAATGCGAAATATTATTTGTAGAGGCGCTGTCTGTCACTGAGAGGTTACTGAGAGATTGAGTGAAATGAAATTTGAGTTTTTGGTATATTACCAGTAATTCGCATTGTGTATTGTATTTCTAACAACATACACATGTGCATTATACATAGTTACTATCATACCACCATATATTTACAATATTTATGGGGCAAAAGTCTATAAAATGGATGAAGAGAGAAAACAGATTGAGTATTCCAAGTGCGCGTTTAGTACCATTAACATACACGAGTCCCCCTGCAGGCAGTTTTTATCTGCCAAAAAAGGGCTCCTTTTTATATTATTCTGTGCTTAAATTTTTTGAAAAATTTTGAAAAAAACCCATGTTTTTTTCCATAATTGTTATTTTCATAACATATCTCAAAAGTATAGCGAAGAGTGCTTGTGCGATATTTCAAGAACTTTTGTCCATTTAGATTATTAAAATGTTTGAGATCGCGGGAAACTTAATTAAAAATAAAAGTATAAACTTTATCCAACTTATTCATATAATCTTTTATTTTTTTATTCTTACGGTGGTTTGATTGAAAGATTTTAAAACTAATGGTTGTGATCGCAAGTTATCTTACATAAAAAAGGTAAATTTTCTACAACAAATGTTCAAAGTAGACATTGGTATAACCATTTTAAATTATTAAGGATATACATCCTTTTAATTTTTGATCCTTGAACTGTTTTCATTTCCTTCTGGATTGTAGTTAATGTATTCAAAACTGTCAATTTTATAAAATCAATTTTTTTTAAAAACGGGTGTAATCTTTTTTATATTTCAAGGACCTTGGCCTTTTTAGTGTCCCTCAAAAAATTTCTGGTTGTCATCGCGAGTAACATCCATTGAAATAATAGCGTTAATAAACATTTGGAAAAATGTTTCAAATTGTCTCTTAAAGTGGCGGAGTTGGATTTTTATCTATTTCAAAGACGTACATTCCTTTATTATCCTTTACATGTTGTCCATAATTTTAGATTGCATCATGGATTCTAGTAACATACAAAAGTGCCAACATATCCAAACTTATATAACAACTTGGCACATTATTTATTATTGAGGCACATTGATTTCTTTTCTATTTCAAGGACATAGGCCCTTTTTAATATCCTTAAAATTTTTTTTATAAATTCTTGTTGTCATCGCGACAAATATCTCTAGAATCGTCAATTTTTACCAGACTTTAACATGTTTTTAAATTTGTCATTTGTACGCCGGAGTGAAATTTTGTTCAATTTCAAGGACTTTTATCTTTTAAACACCGTTGATTTCCAGGATTCCAGACAGTTGTCGATGATTTTAGCTACATGTCAATTTACCCCAAACTTGTACGAAAACTTGGCTAGTTAATAACTTTAGGTGGCTTAAACACTTTCCTATTCCAAGGACCATAGACCTTTCTAATGTTTTTGTCAAGTTTTCTGAATTTCCTGCTGTTATAGCAAGTACCTTGCTAAATACATAAGCAAAAGAGTTCCCAAATACTTACAAAAAATTTTATATTAGCCATTTGTATTGTGTAGTGGAATTTTTACTTCTTCAAGGATATGTGTTCTTTGGTTTTTCCCCCATAATTTCAAATTGTCACCGAGGGCTATAGTTATATATAAAGATGCCTATTTTCTTATACAAAAACTTGGCGAATTTAATAATATTTTAGGCTGAATGGATTTTTTTTGTATTTAAGGACTTTGACCCTATTTAATATCTTTTAAAATGTTTACATAAATTCCAAGTACTATCGTGAGACCATCTTTAGTACCTAAAATTTCATTTTCTGTAAACTTTTACACAAAAAATTTTAAATTTATCATTTCTATGGGCGAAAGTTCCTACTATTACAAGGACATGCATCCTTTACAAGCCTTTGAAGAGGCATCAGATAGTTATCGATAATTATAGTTTAATTTCAATTTTTCCTTAACTTTCACAAAAACGGGGCAAATTAGTAATTTTAAAGGTTGCTCTTACCTTTTTCCATTTCAAGGACCTTAGAGATTTATAATGTCCTTCATAAAGTTTCCATAGATTCTAGTTATCAACGCGACTAACATCCTCACATAAAAAGCGTGTAATTTCTCATATCGTTTATGAAAACCTTATAAAAGTCATTCGTAGGTCAGATTAAAGTTTATTACGATCCCAAGGAAATGCAATCTTTCAATGTCCTTGTAATATTTTTTTAAATATGAAGGTGTCAGCTATCTAAAGGTATTACAAAAGCTTGGCAAAACAAAAAGTTTAACGGCTGAGAGAAATTATTTCAATATCAAGGACCTTGACCATTTTTAAAGTCATTAGAAAGGTTTCCATAAGTTCGGGTTGTCGGTGCGAATAACATCGTTAATACTTAATAATGAATTTTATTTAAAAAATGGTAGGAAAAAATTTTTCATTTGTATAGCGGAATGGAATCTTGTACGATTTCAAGGACATGTACCCTTTGAATGAATTTGAATTGAATTTTTATAATTTAAAGCAGTTGTCTTTTATAACATGTAAATGCATAGTTTACAAATTCTTGTAACTCGTACAAAAATATGGCAAAATAAATTTTTTTAAAGTTGAGTGACATTTTTAACATTTCAAGGACCTTGACTTTTTTCGCATCCTTGAAAAACGTTTCCATAAATTATAGTAAATACAAATAAAAGTCAAACTTGTCCTTCGTATGGCCGAGTGTAAATATTTAACTATTTCAAGGACCTGAAAATATTTTCCATAATTCCAAACAGTCGTCAGTGATTATAATTAAATTCCAATTTTTTCCAAACTTGTTCAAAAACTTTGCAAATTAGTAATATTAAAGGTGGAGTAAACTCATTTCTATTTCAAGGACTAAAGTCCTTGCTAATGTAGTCGTCATGTTTCCATAGTCCCTGGTTGCTATATCAAGCATGTCTTTAAATCATTCACTTGAGAGATTGATATATTTTATGATATTTTTTAATTTTTTTTTTTTTAAATTTCGGTTTTGCATTGCTGTGTGGAATTTTTAAAATTTTAAGAATCTGAATCCTTAAATGGCTAATAAATTTATCATAACTCTATATAGTCCTCGATGATTATTGTTAAACGTCATTTGTTCCCAAAGTTGTACAAAAGCTTGTCAAATTGGTAATTTTCTATCTCAAGGACCTTACTCTATTTCAATTGTCCTTTTCAACTTTACGTAGTCTCTAAGTTTCTTCGCAAGAAACTTAAATATAAAAAGAAAGAGATTTTTTTTAAAACTTTTTACAAAACATTGTGGGAGAGGTATTTTTTATTAGTTGAAGGAAATGTATCCTTTTAATGTCTTTGGACATTTTTCTATAAATTGATAAAAGTCAAAGTATAAATTTTCAGTCGTTTTTATGGCGGGGTGAACTCTTTAACTATTTCCAGAACTTTGTTCACTTTTGTATTATCCTTAAAGATGTTTTCATAACTTTAGACTGTTATCGTGTGTAACAAAACTTAAAACTAAATTTCGATCGTTTCTCCAACTTTAACAAACATTTTTTAAATTAATCATCAAATTTTTAACTCTATCGGCTTAGGGATATTAACACTTTAGCTATTGCTATAAGTGGTTCAGAGGTTTTCGAGTGTGATTGGTTTTCTAAAGGTTATCCTTCAATTTAAAGTAAGCTCGAATTTGTTCAATTGGCTTTTAATTACTTAAGTATAATAAGATACAAATTAACTAAAAAATAAATTGATATCAATAATTTTCGTAGAAAACTAAAAATCGATTAAAATAGTCATTGCTATAACGAATTACTTAATTCGTAGCGGTTTTTTTTAGGTTTTTTTCTAAGTAATAGTAAATATAGGAATAGCAATAACACCTTTCCACATACATATATAACGACTTTCCATCGGAAAAGGCCTCTGTTGATCTTTTACCTATACAGTTTTTCAGAAAAAGCGTTCCCACAATTCGTTCCTTACCGCCACCATCTTGGCATAAACCCAACTCGGTGGCAACTAAGTTTTACTCCATTTCCCAAAGACACGATCATGTGATAACGTCACCACACTTTGTTACCAGATTTGTATTTCTACATATTTTTTTCCTTCATTTTCTCAGCTCTTTGTGGCAAGTTATGAATATCACACATATGTATGCAAAAGGCAGCTCAGATATACAGCGCCAACTGTGCGCTTACAAAATAAATTTTTGCGTGTTTGATTAGATTAAAACATACACACACACACATGCACGAATGAAAACTTAAATGATAATCGTGTTGAAATGTTTAAGCATTTACCAGATTTGCGACGAGGTATTAAATGACTTTTAAAAGGGTTTCCTTTGCTCCGCAGAACGAAAAGACCCAAGACGAAAGACTTGGCCAGGATCATCCTCGCTGCGTAGTTAATTTTGTTGCAGTCATATAGTAAACGTTGCCAAATGCCGGCTGCTGATGACGATGATCATGTGGCTGGTGGTGATGATGATGATGATGACGATGCTATTGTTGATCACTTGTTGGGGCTATGGTCTCTCTTCATCTTCCTCTCCCACTCTCTCTCTCTCTCTCTTGCATGGCATATGGATTTCTTGGTTAGATTATGGTGGTGGTGTGCCATGGTAACATTAATAATCGTTAACTAAATGCACTCAAAATGGGGCTAATTGTTGCCATGAAATGTCTATTAGCTGGAGAATTTTTAAATTGTTATGAGTTTCCTCGTTTGGCTGTGGTTAATATTCATTTTGTATGCTGAGGTGATTTAACTTTGGCCAATAATAGATTGTTGTGATTTCATTTAAATTACTTGTTAAATATTTGTTAAATTAAAACGAACAATTTGCAATAATAACAATAATAACTACAAGAGAACGGCAACAGAAAAGGAGGAGATGAAACTAATCAGACATTTGAAGGAGGTCCACAGAAAAGGAGATGCCTAATGATCGAAAGGAGTTGTAATGACTTTTGTT